>JAWQFJ010009934.1:0-7500 GCA_034096865.1 Theodoxus fluviatilis | reverse complement strand
GGCGACCCGAGATCCCCACTGTGGTCAGGGCGAAGCGAACGGAGGAAGAGGTCAGAGTTCCAATGAGAGACCTCCTACCCGACGGAGTACCGTCAGGGGGAAGCTGCTGAACGCGGAGTGAAGAAGCTGAGACTATTTGGCTGCTGGACAATGGCAGACGCTATTCTGGTTTCTGCCGCCAGCTAGCCCAGAAGTTGCATCCGAGCAACCGCTATGGGTAGTTGTGTTTCTCGGCATCCGCAGATTAGTAACCACCTTTTTCCCACTGTAACTTTTTGTCACGAAAATGGAATAATGAAAAAAGCGCTATATTATGCTTGGTATACGGAACTATAGTTCACACTCGACAAGATCACAAATTAGACATAGTTTCCTGGAAGTCCTGAAGTCTTAAAGAACATCTGGGAGAAAAACGAAGAAGTCCGACCCAGCGGTCCTTGGATGAACCTCATTATCTCTGCAAGTCAAGCGGACAATTACGTTGATTACGTACGTACGAACGGACGTGTTCCCCTCCAACGCCTTGACACATCATCGACAGACTCGTCCGTTTCCTTTGTGGTGAGACCAAACTGTTCACAACGAAACTGAATGCAGCCTTTCCGAAAGCCTTTGCTACTTCCAGTCGCACGGACTACCTCTGCTCAATGTATTCTATATCCTCCTCCGACTGGCATCCGACATGACAAAGCCATCCAATGAAGCCGCGAGTATTGGCTTCTCTCGAGTCTCTTTTCAACTGAATCCGTAGGAACCACATCTAATCACGGCGTACTTTTGGCACGGGTATGTGAGCCTCTTTGACCATCGACCAGCAAGGACCAGAGGGGAAATGGATGTATCGAGCACGGAGAGCAAGGCGCGGGGACAATACGAGCCCGCCACAATGCCTCTCTGACGTTCTTCCTGGAAAGCGCACTCGCAAGTTGGGCTCCGTGAGTTTCGCCTGCCGCGTTGACATCCGCCTAACCGCTTAGCATAATGTAGATATGCGGAAAATTCCGGTGACACACATGCGTTCCTCGCGTGCAACTTCGAGACTTCGTCCGGGCTGCTTCCTCGAAAGAGCGTCCGGGGCTCAAGAAGAAACTCCGGGGAAAGAAAGTCTTCGGAGAAAAGTGGCAAAAAGCATCGGCGACGGCAAACCAGCGTTGAATGGTATCGACATCCGAGGGTAACGAGGTCGGCTTCGCGGTTGTATGCGCCTTTTCCCCTGAATTAGCTGGCACCTCGAGCCCAAGAAAGGCGGTGTCTCCACAGCCAAGAGGAGTGCGCCCAGCACAAGAGATCACCCTCACTCGCATGTCCGTCCGCCGCCGCGGCCGCGCCGACGGAGGCAATGGGAGGTGCAAATCATATCGGAGGACTTGTCAACTTGAGTTTCCAGTAGACGGACCTTCTGGGCAGAGAGAAAAGACGCGACACCAGGGATCAATAGGGACCTGGGCACACAGGGGTAGACTAGGGACAAAGGTGGGATTGGGGGTTCCGGGGTAGGGGATAAGGTGAAGGAGGCAAAGAAGGGTTGCAGCAGCAGGAGAAGGAGGAGGAGGACGAGGCCCGGGCGACGGCGGTATGGGTCAGACACCTTGTCTCCCAGCGGCAGGCGGTGGCGGGCAGAGAAGGAGGGGCTGTCGTCACAGCTCGCCAGCAAGCCACCGCTGTGAGGCAGGCCTTTCCTTGCTGCTGCTCTCTGCGGCGCTGCCTGATCCTGGCCGAAGCAAGGCTAGGCAAAGGTACTTGCACGCTCTGTCCTGCCTTGTCTTCCCAGTGCCTTGTGAGTCTAGGTGGGCATTACCTGAAAACGACCCAAGACTAGCGGAACGGGTGCAATGTTGAAGTCGTTGTTTTGAGAGGTCAATCAGTTCGTTGAAACGAAGCCAAATAGTGAAGGAGCTCAGCGAATGTCGAGATTGGAAGCTCTCTTGGCGGCGAATTTTCGGAACACGTCGTTGCTGACTGCTTTAACGAAGCGAGGCGAGGTTCTCGCGCTCTGTCGTGGTGGTGAAGTGAGGAACAGATCAGCAAAACGCTAATCAAATATCATGCGCTGATTGACATTCCAAAAGAAAGCACTGGAGCTGGATCACACAGCAGTCTGCAATAAGAGTGAATGCAGGGGAAGAGAAGTTCGAAGAATACGCAAGACTGGCCTGCAGGTCACAGCAGATCTGAGGGTGGAGATGGATCAAGAGTAAGTGAGAAATCAAAATTGGCGCCAATCAATCCACAGTCTTCTCAAGTTGAGTGTCAGTGACACAAGGCAAGATAAGTCAGACTTCTTGGCAAAAGTCCATCAAGAAAATTAACCTATGTTCATTGTCGTTGTTCGTAACAGTTGCGTTTTGCGAATGACAAAAGAGACGATATTCGCTGTAGTAAACTATCGTTATCTAAGCGCAGGCAGAATCTGTCCACTAACTTCTCTACTGTCTCCGCACAGCGTTTTCAATCAGCCAAATAGAATGACTAGCACTCTGCACAGAAGTTCGTTGATTATTCTAACAACTACTGGGCAAGCCTTGCAAAGACCTACTCTAACTTTGTTGTGAACTTAATGTTTGTTCCAGGGAGGCTTTTGACCCGATCCCCGACCTTGAGAAGTGCAGTCTGTCGCGCAAGGTGAGGAGGATGCAGCGAGACCACGAGGAGGGGAGGAGGGGAGGTGGGTTACGACGTGCTGGGATGACACCCTGTGCCGCAACCTAGTGTCAATCAATTCAACCCAATTTTTGGCGCTCCGGTCGAAAGCGGCTACATAAATCCCACGGATGCCTACTCTGAAAGCGATGGTATTTTTGGCAGGCTAGCCCCGTGCACACAGTGATGTAGGAAACCGCAATATTTGCCTTGCTGCTCCGGTACGTCCAGGTAGACAGAGAGACGGGGGAGAGAGAGAGAGAGAGAGAGAGAGAGAGAGAGAGAGAGAGAGAGAGAGAGAGAGAGAGAGAAGTGGGGGGGGGGGGGGTGCTGGGGGAGGATTTCAACAGTGCAAGATGGAGGGAGAGTTGATTTTCACGCACTCAAACACTTCCCTGTTTGCTCGCTTCGTTTACCCGTGACTTACAAGGCTTGAGCGTAACGCAGGAAATTATCGATACAGAGATGACCTAACACGATACAGCTGCAGCCGGCGGTGGGTAAGGGGTTGGGGTGGGGTGGGGGTGGGGTGGGGTAGGGTGAGGTGGGGTGGGGTGATGGAGTGGAGAATGAAGCATAGTCTGGTCCGAAGTTCTTCAGTCAAAGTTGGGGTTGATTTTGTCCAGGTGATGCTGTCACTCGCAGATCGAGCACGGCAAAATATCATGAATAGCTGCGCTTAAGGGCCAGTATGATAACTTGTTTGAACGAAATCGATATCCCACGGAGAGACACACGATATCCAGGTGACGAGGGTGAGATCAATGAGAACACAATGCAAAACTGAACGCCAGCCACGGCAGTGGGAATTTGCTGTGTCGGGGGTAGAGGTTTGTCACTGCCAGGCACGCTCAGGAGAAGCTCTTAGCAACACCAAAGGTCAAAAGCTGCACAACAAGTAGTTGATGAAGATGTCTTCTCCCGGCGCTTTCTAGACAAGTATTCTGCACTGGAAAACGCACCCAAAAATGCTTCATGTGCTTTCACGAGCTCTGCTGGAGCTGCCTCGATTGCAAGTTGTGTCAGACGGAGAGTCAGATGATGGTCCTGGTCCTCTCTTCACTTCTCGCAACTTTCATCAATCCATCGATGTGCAAAACAGGACATTCGCAGAAGTTTCCAGCTTGTTTGCAATGACCAAAGGTGACTCCAGAAAAAAACAAAAACAGCCACAGAATCGGATCCTCCGTGGAATCAAATTAAAAACACGGTTTCAAAGAACACACCCGCCTGAATGTGCAAACTGGAAATCCTGCCAGTCACATATCGCAGTCATTCACCATCACTCGACAGCTGCTTGGAAAGAGAAAACTGTATGAGGGGAAAAACTATTTACATAATTATTTTTGCACACACAACCAGATGAAAGACAGAAACTCGCTAGTTTAGAAGGTGGAGACCATGTGAAAAACAGTCATCCAAACACCAATCGCAAGAGGTAGCTGCAGACGGTGACACGTGATCACGGCCCGTGCTGCGGACAACGTGGACAGCACTGGCAGCGCCGTCAGCGATCTTGCCCTCCTCCTGCAGTGTCCAGCCGCTGTCCGGCGCACCTGAATCTCTCTGGCAGCGGCACGAGCTCAGCTCTCCGGCCTCTGCGTCCACAGCCAGCGCGCGCCAAACGACAGTGACTCGACTGTAGCGCGCATAGCCCGCCACCTAGCGGCAGGCGTCGCCAGCAACGTGGACGTCAACGTCAGACCAGGGGCAGGCGTAGAACTGCCACCGCGGGCGCTGGCGCAGCACCGTCGAGCCTTTGCAGGGGGAGAGGCAGTCGGCCACACTCCTCTGTGGATGAGAAAGGCTGGGAACTGCCGAAGCTGCGGAGTTGCCCGTGAGGCCGAGTCCAGTGAAGCAGCTGTGGCGACAGGAGGTAGTGGTGGAGGCAGTGTAAGCTGCAGCAGCGAGGGATGTACGTGGTGCCTTAGTAGCGAAGGGAGCGACAGGCTGGCTGTACGTATCGACGGTGGTTTCCGTTTCGCGATTCACACAGAGAAGTGAGCACTTCCTACAAGCCTAGCGCCGCTGCAGGTAGACTAGATGATTATTGTTGTTGGGGCAACACCTGCAAGCAGCCTGTTGCATGACGGATTGCTCGGAACGACTGTGACAGGTGAACACACTGCTAATGCTATAGGGCCTCACCTGGAGATACTTAGCAGTGTCACGCAGATACAGACAGGGGTTGGCGAGGCGTCTGATACTTTTGTTACAGCCGGAAGGTTCCGAAACACCTCACCTGTTGCGGAAGATCAAAGTTCGTGCGCACCTTTGCTCTCTATATGTATCATGCACATATCTTAGGCCTACTCTGCCACGTCCCAAAGCATCCAACAAACAACATTCCTCCCATCGCACTTTTGGCTGCAGTTTAGGCTCTGTCTGGTTTAGCTCAGGTTCATTCTACAGTCCAGTTGCAAGCTGTCAAGCTAATCCGCTTTTGTTCGCTGAATCCAAAACTGTTCAGTAACTGGCACGGGGGGTGCTACGACCTCGCTATTCAGGCTGAACTAGATCCTAGTGTGGAGGGAAGGGTTCAGCCGCGTACGTACAGCTCGTTCGACACGTGGTCAGCGTTCCCGTCGGTGCTGCACCTTGAATCCAGCCTGGCTCCAGCTCCAGCTCGACAAGCGAGTCCACAACGCTCCAAGCAACCTGGTCTGCGCCGTCTCTGCTCCGAGGTAGCGCTGTCCCAGTGCGGAATGCAGTCAGAGAGATATGTGTCTAAGTAATTGTCTCTCTCTGTTCGAGGGGCTGCTATAAGGGCGTGGTTCTTTGCATATTCCGGCTGCCGACTCCACTACGTTTGGGGAAAATAGATGATGGGGGGAAAGGAGGAGTGGGGAGGGGGGGGGGGGGGGCATAGCTGGCAAGGGGAATGTCAGGGTCGCAGGACACGGCAGAGAGCAACATGGAAAAGGATGTAAGTGGTTTCAGACGAGGGGTGGGTGGGGGTCGGAGGTTGGGGGTCGAGGGGGAAGGGAGAGTTGTCCGACGAGAGGCAGAGAGCAGGGAAGAATGAATGGTTTACGAGCCAACAAGTTGAGCTGAGGTCACGGATCGCAGTGGTTGTCTCACTAAAACTCACGGCAGCTGCGAGAAATTATTCCAGCCACTCTCGCCACCCGCGGCAAAGTCTCCTCCATGTCTCGGCGACTCGGCAGTTACTGGGATGAGCTTGCAGCGGTCCCACATTCGGCACACAGCGCTTGGGATATTTAAAAAAAAGTTGGGTGAAGAGAACTCCATGTCACTTCGCTAAACAAACTGGAGTGACGAGAAAGCGAGTCCCAGCCATGAGAGTGAGAGAGTCATAAGGAGAGGGGTAAGGGGGCGGGGGATGCAGGGCAGGGGTGCGGAGGTGAAAGGGTGGGAAGGGGAAGGGGAGAACGGGGAGAGGGGGGGGGGTGCAGGAGAAGAAACAGGTTGCTTCACTGCTCCGTTGCACATCGCCTCTGCGCAGTTCATTCATACAGTGGAGGAGCTGAGGCAACAGAGCACAGTGTTGTTGAATCGAGTCAGGCGTGTGCGGGTGGGTTGGGGGTGAGTGGGTGGGGGGGGGAGGTGGGGGGGGGGAGAGAAAGAGAGAGCGAGGGAGAGAGAGAGACAGAGAGAGAGAGAGAGAGAGAGAGAGAGAGAGAGAGACAGAGAGAAGAGAGACTCGAGGAGGGGAGAGGACAGGAAGGGGGAGGTGGGAGAATTGGAGTCGGTGAGAGTGACGGGGGGGGGAGAGATCGAGGAAGAGAGAATTGAGAGAGAGAAAAGTACGAGAGACAGAAAGGAAGTTAGGATGACCTAGGAGTAAAGAGAGAGAAAGAGAAAGAGAGAGAGAGAGAAAGAGAGAGAGAAAGAGAAAGAGAGAGAGAGGTCCCTTCGACAACTCGACCATCGGATATTTTCCCCGGGACAACCGCCAACAGTGCGTGCAGTTGCGAGTGGCAGTGCGCTGTGTGCATGTACGTAGCCTGCATGTGTGTGTGTGTGTGTGTGTGTGTGTGTGTGTGTGTGTGTGTGTGTGTGCGTGCGTGTGTGAGTGTGTGCATGTGTTTTCCTAACTGATGGTTTCTCGTGTACTTTCCTCCTTCTCCCTCACTTGCCGCATCTGCCGTACTTTGTCTCAATTTCCTTTTGTTGGGAATACACTTCTCTCATTCAGTCTCCGTCACCTCAATCCGCCTTTTTTCATTCCTGCTCAGCATCAACAGCTTGTGTAACGGTCCTCCCTCCCTCTCTCTCTCTCTCTCTCTCTCTCTCTCTCTCTCTCTCTCTGTGTCTCTGTGTGTCTCTGTGTGTGTGTCTCTCTCTCTGTGTCTCTCTCTCTCTCTCTCTCTCGCTCACTCTCTGTGTCTGTATGTCTCTCACTCTCTCTGTCTCTCTCTCTTTCTCACTTTCTCTCTCTCACTCTCTCTGTGTCTGTATTTTTCTCACTCTCTGTCTCTCTGTCTCTCTCTGTCTCTCTGTCTCTCTCTCGTTGTCGAAGGGACCTCTCTCTCTCTCTGTCTCTCTCTCTGTCTCTCTCTGTGTCTCTGTGTCTCTCTCTGTGTCTCTGTCTCTGTCTCTGTCTCTGTCTCTGTCTCTGTCTCTGTCTCTGTCTCTGTCTCTGTCTCTCTCTCTCTCTCTCTCTCTCTCTCTCTCTCTCTCTCTCTCTCTCTCTCTCTCTCTCTCCCCCTCGCTCTCTCTCCCTTCTCTTTTTGATCTCTCTCTCCCTTCTCTCTCTCTCCCTTCTCTCTCTCCATTCTCTCTCTCATTATATAATAATAATAATAATAGTTTATTCATACGCACATACCTTCCCTTGACAGGCAAGTCCATGGCGTTTACAATCCAAAGAATGAACACTCATAAAACCGCTCAACA
>JAWQFJ010009930.1:0-24274 GCA_034096865.1 Theodoxus fluviatilis | reverse complement strand
ATATTCTCACCCTCTTACATAGTCAACGAAGAGCATGCTGCGTCAGTAGCTGCAGAGCATATAACTTGTTTTGCATGGGAATCCGGAGACTCTTGTGGTTTACTCTTGAAATGTGTCCTCAGAACAAGCGATAAACTTCTGCTGTGGCAACTGCTTCTTTGAGATATTTAGCTGCATGAACACACAATAGGACTTCAGCGTCTTTGAAAGTCCAGCAGTGCCCGTGGAGAGACAAAGGAGATGGAAGTGGAGGACGTCGTTGATGGAGCAGACGAATACGTCATTTTCAAAGACATCTTGAGTTCATAAGGTTCGCAGGTTCTTGGCGAGAACAACGGCTTAAAAAACTCCATCGGGGACTCAGGTCCCGAGCCGAACTCTGCGCTGTCGACAGCGCTGGTGCAGGTAAGGTGCGATAGAGGGCGCCCCTCAGTGCTGTCATGATCAAGGCTGGCCAGGGGAAGGCGCGAAAATCCGGGACTTTGGGATCGGAGTGTTTTATCTGGGACTCCAGAGTTACGCCTGCCTTTACCAAGTGCCGATGACTTACTGCCGCTGTGAAGCGCGTGTTCCTCGAGGTAAGGAGTAAGACGGCTGGCCTCTGTTTTCTTTGTATCATTGATGACAGGCAAACGGGGTCTGCCTAAACTAAAACCAGGCGGTCGGGCGCTCCTGCATGGCTGCTGCTGGAGGGCGGCTGCCTCCTCCTTGCACTGGAACGGTTCATCGATCTCGAGGAGATCCAAGTCTCCGTCATCGAGGTTGGACATCGAAAACAGAGAGTCAGCCGAGTCGAGCTCTGTCACCGGGGCAAGCGATGAAGACGAGAATGAAATCTCCGAATCTTCCGTATCGACAACTACTTCGCTGCCACGCGGATTACAGTCACTGGCGCCTGCCTGAGGTGAATGTATGGGCTCATATTCCTCTGACAAGATGTGAGCCTCTGCCTTCTCCCTCGTTAGAGATGGACATGAACTCTCCAGCTGAATAGCCTGTCTTATGCTTTGGCCAGGAGGGTTTCGAGAATACAGATAGAGGCTTGGAGATGGCTGTGGACGGGATGGTGATTGGTGGTGCAACCAACCTCCCGAAATGGTCGGCTGTCCGGGACAGTTGCCGTTTCCACCGTGGACACCCTTGGGAGGCTTTCCTAGTAGCGACTTCACCGGTTGCTGCTTCTGAATTACAGAAGGCGTGTCTTCTCCCATCGGAGTTCGTCGCGCCAGCAATCTCCTGCAGCCAGCCCAGGTGTCAAAGTGGAACAACCTGGGGCCTTGATCTTTCACGTCGTCGGGCGACAGGGATCTGGCTCGTCTGTAAGAACCGAACGGGAAATCTTTACCTCGATGTCGACCCCTTTCTAACCGCACTTGGCAACCCTCCATGACATCTGGGATGGATGATCGCCGACACACGGGGTTTCCAACGGTTGAATGGATAAAGACCTTAATTTGGGCCCTGTCGTCTTCAGAAGTTGTCTCCTCATGAAAGCGGTCTGGAACTGCTGGAGCAAACGAGGTCTCCTCCACCTCTGCGCTCATTTCTGTCGACTCAATGCCACCTCGGTGATGCAACATGTCGGTTGTGTTGCTGTCTGATTCCAGTCCAGCAACTTCTCTCACGGAGACTACCCCCTGGTGGTATGGAATGGGGTCTGCTGCGTATGGTGACTGCACGTTCAGTTTAGGATCGACGGTGGTGACTTCCTGAATGTCTACGTCGCCTTGCTGGCCCACCACATGGATGTGCGTATCCAGTGCCTTCAAGTCCTTCAGTTCCCAGGGCGAGACTTCCGTGACAGAGAGGGCGAGTGAGACAGGAGAGGGGTGAATGGCCACTGCAAGTTTTGCGATGTAGTCTTTGGAGGGACTCGGGCTGGACAGGCGGCCATTTTTCCTTCGGGCGTGGCACACGCAGAGGAAAAAGAGGGCCACTGACAGTGGGAACATGGCCGCACATAGAGCTGTGACCGCTGACAGGCTGACGGGCATGGGAGGCTGGTCTGTGAATTTCATCCCGCCGTCTTAGCTTCAACATACACAGACCCTGTATAGGTGTCTCAGGTGAAGAGAAGAATTCAAACCCTTAGTGCACTCTAGCACCCGGGATTCCTTAGGAAAGGAAGAAAACATTCCAAGTAAACACAAAGCGCTGATGCTGACTTGTGTCTCCAAGAACGCCGTCCATAGCAACGAGTTCCGCAGGCGTCTGATTGTGACGTCATGACATTGTAGCAAGTCACGGAGTTCGCCACAAGTCTAAAAGTCATATATGTACTAATAACATCACTGGCCACAGTAGACCAATAATAGCCAACTGCGGACTTTCCTTTTGCTATTGTTGTTCCAAAAATGTTCTTAATTATGACATCACTGACCGCAATCGACGAAGCCGACTGCGAACTTCTAATCGATAATCCATTCAGTGCATGTGAAGCGTACTTCTTCAAATTTCAAAGATGGGCCACATCAACAGTTGACGTTAAATCGATTACGGTCTCGACCGAGTATTGGATAAGCTCCGCGAGTGACCTAGTAAACACCCAGCCGTATGGACTGATAGATCTACGAGATCGCTTCTTTAAGTCCCTCACTGCCAAGCGAGAGCTAGGTTTACCAGCCTATAGAAGTTTGAATTTCTTCTGTACGTTTCAGCAAAGAAAATGAAAAGCAGATTCATGATTTACCAAACACAAAATGACAAGGCGAGAACTATGACTAAGCAGCATAGCGATAATAAAATCCCAGAAACAGTAGAAATATTCACGATTTACCAAACACAATATTTGCTTTATCTTACAACAAATCGGTCGAATGTATCCTCAGTGCTCTTCTTCCACACGCTCAAAAACGCGGTCCACGATTGCAGCTGCATGGGTCCAAGGGACTTCGTTCAGGTCGCACCTCGCACTGTCTGACTTCGATCATTATGAGATCTTTATATTTAAGACAAGATGGAAGAGAAGAGAAGATCCTGCAAAAACATTTGTTTTGCTTTGGCACGTCGTAGACGGTGAACAAACGCTTACGCAGTCACACAGAGATAGAGGTAGGTGCATCGTAAATGTTCACCAAGTATAATTATACTCATTCACGTACGGAGATCGTTTGTTTGTGAACATGCGGAGCGGGTCGACCGGTGCATACTGTGCATGCGCCATTTCCAAGATGGTAGCGGAACTATCTCGTGTTCTATGGCCGGAGACGCGTTGTCGTCACTTCCGGAGTTATTTGTAGAAGCCACGTGCTTTCAGCCATGTTGGTAGGAGGCGAGCGCCGTCTGCTAAGCTGTGCTACGGGAGACGCGGAACCATGCCTACTTCTTGCTGCGTGAAAACTTGTTTTAACAACCAACACAAAGACAAATTAAATTAAGAGGAGTCAAACGATCCTACTACTTTATACCATCAGAGAAAACCAATCACGGTCCGATTGTGCACAGGGTGACCGAAGCTAGACGAAGAGGATGGAAAAAGAAGATTTACAGAATAGATCTGACCTTTCGAGACAAACACCCGGCGAGAATCAGCAGACTTCTTCCACGAATCCTGCTACGAAGAATCGATTGACTTCCAAAGACCTATAATTCTTTAACTCTTCCAACGTGTACGCCGATGTTCCGAGTACAACAATTAAATATGTCCATGGCACTCGTTGACGGAGTGTTCCTCAATTCCGAATCAAATCGGTCCTTCGTCAGCTGGTATGGCTGGCTGGCTGGCTGGCTGGCTGGCTGGCTGGCTGGATGGATGGATGGATGGATGGATGGATGGATGGACGGGCGGACGGATGGATGGTTGGATGGATGGATGGAATGAATTTTAAGGCTTATCAGCCTTTGTAGGCTACGTAAAGCCACCGAGCACAAAAACCACAAGAATAGTTCCGAGTCAGCGCAAATCAAGTCACGATGTACCTAGTTACTCGCCTCTTAGGAATCGCGAAGGGAGACGCGGTGGGTCAATTCTTACCCCCCCCCCCCCCTAACCCACAGGGAGCGTCAGCTGGTATGGATCGAGCGCGCAATCACCTCAATTTTGTTGAGGTAAAATCGACAGGCATCGGACTTGCGAAAGTCAACGTAACGCGTTTTCTTCCTCACGGACATTACCTTAGACAGAAAAATGTATCAACTAATTCTAATTATTTTAGATGTTGGTTTCTTGGCACAGCCAGCTTACCATGTCGGAGCAGATAAACAAATAAGAGAAAAGCGAAACGATCACTCGTGCACTGAGTTTTGATGCGTGACCGGGACACTCCCCGCAGTATGTTTTGTTTGCTTTGCATGTAAGGTTTTAGCACTAGCTGTAGGTGTAAAATGGTCAGTTATTAATATAATTGGTGAATTTAGTTATCATGAAACTTTGTTTTGTGCTTTAATGTCATTTTCTTGTCATAATCTTACACGTTACATTACGCCGAATGCGGGCAAGTTGATCATGAGCTTATCGACTCGATGATCGTGAATTTTCTGTCCTCGCCTGACCAGGGAAACGAAATAGTCAATTCAAGCCAGAACTAAACAGTTATCTTCTGCCACTCATTCGAGCTTTACATGAAACATTATATCATACTAGCTTGATCGTCTGCTGGCGTAGTGGCTACGGTTCGATCGTGTTCGTCTGCTAGGTACGTACGGTGTGGTTTGTTTAGTTATCTTCTGTGGGTTTTGTGCAGAAATTATACGTTAATGGCCTAGTATGAATATTTTCGATTAGTTTTTTTAAATCTAATTAAACTTTTTGCATGCTTTAATGCCATCCTTTTGCCACGATCTAGCGATACTCACCCCTCAACACAGACCCGAAACATACCCCAACATATAGCACCGAAAGTTATGCAACCTACCATCATGGCTGTGCTGCTAAATACCCCTGGTGAACTTCTCTCTGGCCATTGTGTCATCACAAACCATGCTTGAGCCAGCTATGAGCATACCCAAAGACCGTATTATACAAGGCGAGTCCACGCGGTCCACACTGACATTCTCCATCGTGCGTTTTAGTGGCAGTCAATCGTGGTCTGAAATACTGGAGCAAGAGCGACAGTAGTGCTCTACCATTGGGAGATCTTTCGTCGTGACGACAGCTTCAGCATGCATCGTGTGAAATCGCTTCATGTCATATGTACGACCTCAGCTGCGATCGGAAATGTGCATCGGGCAGACATCGGCAGGACGCATGCACTCTTCCAACCTTCAGGGGAGAAGCGGTGTCCAGCTTGTGTGGATGGATGGATGGATGGATGGATGGATGGAAGGATGAATAGATGGATGGATGAATGGATGGATGGATGGATGGATAGATGGAAGGATGGAAGGATGGATGAAAGGATGGAAGGATGGATGGATGGATAGATAGATGGATGGATGGATGGATGGATGGATGGATGGGTGTGTTGGTGGGTATGTGGGTGGATGGATGGATGGATGAATGAGCGGTTGGGTAAACGGATGTCTGTACATTTATACATATATGGACACAGAGATAAATAGATTGATTAATTGATAGACATAGACAGACAGACAGACAGACAGACAGACAGGCAGGCAGGCAGGCAGGCAGGCAGGCAGGCAGGCAGGCAGACAGACAGACAGACAGACAGACACGCAGGCAGAAAGGCAGGCAGGCAGACAGACACAAAGACAGATAGAGACAGACAGACACACACACACGCTCGCGCGCGCGCGCACACACACACACACACAGAGGCAGGCAGACAGACAGACACACTAACAGACACGCAGGCAGGCAAACAGACAGATATACAGGTTGGTGGACAATTGGATTGATATCTAGAGATAAATGGATTGATAGTTGGGTGAGTGAATTGACGGATGGATGGACGGACGGACTAACCGATGGATAAATGGACAGATGGGCGGTTGTATCCACTGATGAACAAATCCATTGACGGTTCGATGGACGAAAGGACGGATGGATGGATGCACACATAAGGAGGGAGGAGAGAGAGAGAGAGAGAGAGAGAGAGAGAGAGAGAGAGAGAGAGAGAGAGAGAGAGATTCCTGTAAAAATCTTCTGCAAACGTGGTGTGCCTCCGTCTGGCCTTTGAAACACGACGAGAGAGTTGGGAAGATGTATGACTACCGTACCAATGGACCTGCCCCAAAATGACCTCTACCCACACTTCAAAGACCGTAAAGTCCTATCTAACCAATCATTCAACCAGGTCTACCCACCAGTCGTCCGGTACAGTGTAGGAAAAGTCCAGTGAAGAAAAAATGTCGTCAACATTTTTTCCCAGTGAGCATCAAGAGTTTTTTCTTTTAATAGTTTTTTTAAAGAGGCAGCTGACAATCTCGTGAGCAAAATGATGAATTCCAAGGTGATCTGAATGCGCGGTTGGATCTGAATACTGTGTCTCTGTCCCAGATCCTCCAGGTAACCTCTTTGGTTGCTTGGGGCCGCTACTGGAGCAGGAACGAAAGCCCAGTAGCCTGGGGGTTCCTTGCGATGAGGGGGAATAGAGCGACTTCGGCCACACCCGTGTCGCGTGGAAACCGCTTCTTCAGTTGACCTACTTACTTCGTTGTTCATGGAGTCAGCTGAGTTGTGAGAAAAAAATTATTTCGGACAAAAATGCAGTTAAAAGCTGACATGACGCGGAGGCAGCATAACTTTGCTTCGAACTGTTTTATACATCGCGGCGAGACGTGAGAAGAAAAACATAATGAATTGGGGGGAAGGGGGGGGGGGGGGGTGGGGGGCAGACAAACACGTCGAGAGTTGTAAAGTACTCGTTGGACCAAGAGAAAAGAAAATTCATTTCGTTCACATCTGACTAATCGGAGGGAATGAGAGTTGATGATGGAAGGAGAGAGAGAGAGATGTAGTCAGGTGTTTGTGTGAGTGTGTGCGCGTGCGTGCGTGCGTGCGTGTGTGTGCGTGTGTGTGTATGTGAGCGCGCACACTAACACAAACACACACGGGCACACATGCACGCGCATATCCACACACAATACACACACACAAACCCGCTCACACACACACACCCACACCCACGTAAGCACAGACACACACACACATACATATACACACCTACACACTCACACACACCTACACGCACGTACGCAAGCACTGACACACACACTCATAACACGCAACACACACACACACACACACACACACACACACACACACACACACACACTGTGACGAGCTAGCACTCTAATTTTCTTTAGTAAGCAAGTGTCTAGGAGTATGTACTACTAGCTTGCCACATTCACTCCTCTTCTTGCTGTCAGGGAGGGACAAGACTACAGAGAAGGAGAGGTCATATGGTCGAATTTCTAACAAATGTCTTTAATGAATAATTAATAGGTAATGGTTGTTAAATAGTTATTCAGTCCCAACCTAGCCAGCAAACCTATACTCTTGGAGGAGAGTTCACTGGTTAGAAGAATGGTAAAGGGTTACAGCCGTTTACCCCGAAGGTTGTTGTTCAAGAGGTGAGGATTTTGGCGTTGGGGAAGTGACCCAACTGACAGTAGTGGTGGGTCCTGGGAGAGAGGAAGGTTGGAGCGGCTTCATCCTGGGTCATCAAAGGAGGCCAGGGGACTCAGAGCTGGAGTCAAGTCGATGAGATGTAGAGGGCAGATGCCAACCGCCCCTCTTGTATCGGCATGACCTCGTCGCAGACGTAGATAGTACCAATCAACATTGTGTCGATTCAGTCCTCAAAGTCTCCACCAAGAGTTGTGTCCGATATGAGTTTCAAACATTCAGTCCTTGAAGCAAATCACCTCATTCGGAGAGCAGGGATCATTTCAATTCAATCAGTCTTTTCCTCCCATTCAACACCCAACCTCTCCCTAAGAGGAATCTTGCACCCCTCTCTCAAATGACACAGTCAAGCACTGTATGACATAATCAATGTCAAAGGTTTGTCAAAGTCAAATCATTCTGATTTGGCGCTGTCAACTGTTTCACCACATCAAATTACTCTAAAGGTGTGGCTGGTCTTCTAACAAGTAAATTTTATTTGAGGCCTGGCTGGCTTCTACATTCTTAACAATGGGGGGGAAAGGCATGACTGCCCACACACACACACACACACACACACACACAAACAAATACACACACTGTACATACATACACACTCACACACGCACACTCACATACTTGAAACGGGTACAGCCCCTGCTATCACTATGCTCGATGGGTAGACGGATACATCCTGTTTGCAGGCGAGTCCCGCAGATGATATATCCATGGCATGCCTCCTCATTAATCGCATTCAAACGTGACTCTCTCAAGTGTGTCAAGTCCCGTCATGTGATTCAAAACCTCATTTCTTAATTGGCATATCCAAACCCACCCCCACCCCCTACCCCCATCTCCCACCCCACACACACTTTCAACGTCCTCCATGCGACCCCTATTCCCTTCATATGCTCCATATCTACCTCCTTCACTCCTCCACTTCATTCTTGCGGATATATGTCCACTATCTTCCTGCAATGCGATGCAACGCAATGCACCCAGTACACTACAGAAAACATTATACAATAAATAGAACACAACATTGAAAAGATATATACATAGGTACGTAGGTAGGGAGGTAGATAGGCAGGCAGGTAGGGAGGTAGATAGGCAGGCAGGTAGGTAGGTAGGTAGGTAGGTAGGTAGGTAGGTAGGTAGGTACGTAGGTAGGTAGTCAGACAAACAGAGAGATAGAGAGACAGACAGACAGACAGACAGACAGACAGACAGACAGACAGACAGACAGACAGACAGACAGACAGACAGACAGACAGACAGACAGACAGACAGACAGACAGACAGACAGACAGACAGACAGACAGACAGACAGACAGACAGACAGACAGACAGACAGACAAACAGACTGACAGATATATAGGTAGATAGGTACATAGACTGAGAAAGGAACGTTGAACTAAGGGTTAGCCCCTCTTCTCTGTAAAAAACACACCGCTACAGAAACGCAAACAAGAAGTTTAACAGACACTTCGGTACTGGGAGAGAATGGATCTCCAGCTGGAGGTGATATGACGCCGGGTAGTGAAAGCCAGACTCTGGAAGCTGCCAGGCCGACGATCATGATCTCTACCAGGACCATCATCAACATCGGAACATGGAATGTGCGCACCATGTTTGAAGCCGGAAAAACAGCACAAGTAGCAGCAGAGATGAGGAACTACAACATCAGCATCCTAGGCATCAGCGTGCCCCTACAAATGACAGTGAAGACCAAGCAAAAGAAGACTTTACAACAGGCTACAGACCATCATCCAAGGGTTTCCATGAAGAGACATCACCATGGTAATCGGAGACCTCAACGCCAAGGTGGGTCATGACAACACGGGCTACGAGGAGATCATGGGGCGAGAGGGTCTGGGAGAGACAAATGACAATGGAGAGAGGTTTGCAGACCTCTGCGCCGCAAACAACCTTGTCATCGGTGGAAGCGTCTTTCTCCACAGACGGATACACAAAGTCACCTGGATGTCACCAGACCTCTCCACCGGAAACCAGATCGACCACATGTGTATAGCCAAGAAGTCCAGGAGGTCCCTGCAAGACGTACGTGTGAAGAGAGGCGCTGACGTTGCTTCGGACCACCATCTCCTTGTCGCCCGCGTCAAACTGAAACTGAAGAGGAACTGGACAGGGGAGAAGAACCAGCGACAGAAGTACAACATCACACTTCTCAAGGATATAACCAATCTGCAAGAGTTCAAGCTGTCACTCATGAACAAATTCCAAGTCCTACAGGAACTGATGGAGGAAGAAGAGGCAGAAACAATAGACAAGGAATGGAAGATAGTGAAAGAGGCAATGAAGTCAGCTTGCCAGGAAGTCTTGGGTCCACATAAGCATAACCACAAGGAGTGGATTTCCACAGACTCCCTGAAGAAAATAGAACAGAGAAAGGAGAAGAAGGTGGCACTCAACAACAGCCGGACACGAGCAGAGAAAGCCAAAGAACAAGAAGAGTACACACAAGAACGTGAAGAAGAGCATAAAAACCGACAAAAAGAACTATGTAGACACTCTAGCGACAGAAGCAGAAGAAGCAGCCAGAAACGGACACATGAAAGAACTGTATGCCACCACCAGAAAGCTATCTGGAAAATTTAGCAAACCTGAAAGGCCGGTGAAAGACAAAGATGGAAAACAGATTAATGACCAAGAGGGACAGAAGCGAAGATGGGTGGAACATTTTGAAGAACTACTCAACAGACCAGCCCCACACGACCCCCCTGACATCCAACCAGCGGATAGAGACCTGCCGATAGATTGCGGTGCACCTACAAAGGAAGAGATCCGCAGAGCCACCAAGAAGTTGAAAAGCGGCAAGGCAGCCGGACCTGATGGAATCCCAGCAGAGGCACTGAAGGCAGATGTGGAAATAATTATGAAGATCCTCCATCCCCTCTTCAAGAAGATCTGGGAAGAAGAACAAGTCCCCACAGAATGGAAGGAAGGCTACCTCATCAAGCTCCCAAAGAAAGGCAACCTGAGCTCCTGCTCCAACTACAGAGGGATTACCCCTATTATCCATCCCAGGAAAGGTTTTCAACAGGATCCTGCAAGACCGGATGAAAGACGTTGTTGACGGGCAGCTGCGATATCAGCAGGCTGGTTTCCGCAAAGAACGCTCCTGTACCGACCAGATCGCAACACTACGTATCATCCTGGAGCAGTCTCTTGAGTGGAACTCACCCCTGTACGACAATTTTATTGACTACGAGAAGGCTTTTGACAGCGTGGACAGGGCATCACTTTGGAGGCTGCTAAGACAATACGGGGTCCCCGAGAAAATCACCAGCATCATCAGAAACTCTTACGAGGGGCTTTCATGCCGAGTAGTCCATGGAGGTCAACTCCCAGAGGCATTCCAGGTACAGACAGGAGTGAGACAAGGCTGTTTGTTGTCGCCGTTTTTGTTCCTGTTGGCCATCGACTGGGTCATGTAAACATCCACAGCAGGAAAGCAAAACGGCATCCAGTGGACGCTATGGTCACAACTTGATGACCTCGATTTTGCGGATGACCTGGCCCTTCTCTCAGACACCCAGCAGCAGATGCAGGAAAAGACCAGCATTGTGGCAGACAACTCTACTCGCCTTGGCCTCAACATCCACAAAGGGAAGAGCAAGCTCCTAAAAGTCAACTCTACCAACACATCGCCCATCACACTGAATGGCGAAGCACTAGAAGAAGTGGGCGACTTCATATACCTTGGCAGTATTGTCAACAAGCAAGGTGGAACCGACGCAGATGTGAAGGCAAGAATTGGAAAAGCCAGGACAGCCTTCCTCCAACTGAAAAACATTTGGAGCTCAAGATACCTGTCCATCAAAACAAAGATCAGGATTTTCAACACCAATGTTAAGTCTGTTCTGCTCTACGGCGCCGAAGCATGGAGGACCACTGTAACCACCAACAAGAAGATCCAGACATTCATCAACACATGTCTGCGCCGCTTTCTACAGATACGATGGCCTGAAAAGATCAGCAACGAGGAGCTCTGGCAGCGCACAAAACAACAATCAGCAGACCAAGAGATCATTCAAAGGCGCTGGAGATGGTTAGGGCACACATTACGCAAACCGGTCTCAAACACCACCAGCCAGTCCCTTTCACGGAACCCGCAAGGGAAGAGAAAGAGAGGTCGACCTCGAAACAGTTGGCGCCGAGACCTGGACGCCGATGTCAAGAGAACAGGCCACTCTTTTGAACGGTTGGAAAAGATTGCTCAGGACCGGGAGGGCTGGAGAACCCTTGTTAGCGGCCTATGCCCCAAGAGGGGTCAAAGGCGTAGATATTATATATATATATATATATATATATATATATATATATATATAGAGAGAGAGAGAGAGAGAGAGAGAGAGTGAAAGAGAGAGAGAGACATATAGATAGACACATAGAGAGACAGATAGAGACAGACAGTCACGCAGACAGACGACAACACAGAAACACTGACACACAGACAGACAAACACAGACAGACAGACGTACAGAAAGACAGACTGACGGACGGACGGACGGGCGGGCGGGGTTGGGGGGAGGCGGATGATTGATGGATAGATGGATGGATGGACGGATAGATAGCTGATGGATTGATGCATGAATGAAGTAAATGAATAGATAAATGAATGAATTGATAAACTTAGTAGATAATGATACGATTATAGATAATCTTTTGTTCTATTAGGAAATTTTAAAGCTAATTGTCACACAGTTTATCATGAAAAATGCGCTGCCTAGAAAACAAAGAGTACATACAGGCTACCACAACCATTTGGTAAAGCATCGGTTTGATGTAGGAGAGACACAGAAGTAGCGGCTCCTCCTACAACCACATTCCTGCCATCCGTTTGTGTTTGTGTATTGTCCCCGTCTCCTCACCACACGAGGGACAAGCCGAGTAGAATTAGGCGGAGTCCTGTCACTTGTAGCAGAGCAAGGCCTTTCGTTCCCGTTTCTGCCTCAAATCGCAGGCTCACGCCCGTGCGGTTTCACTGAACGAGGTTCTCATCATGACCTCCGAAGAACTGGTTTGCAGACGATTCAAGTCCGCCGTTTTTTATACAGTGGTATCCCGTAGAATGACCGACTCGTAGTTCGAACGTTCCGTAGAACGAACGCCGCCGCGACCGCGAAATTGTCCCGTAGAACGAGCCTGCTTCATAGAACGAACCACGTGCCGGCCGCGGCAATCGCAAAAATCAGGGAAATTTGGGGGGAAATGGAAAAAAATGAGGGAAGATGAAGACAAAGCCTTCTGTGATGTTGTTCCTCTTGTTTTGTTTCATCTTTCTGATGTTTATGGTGATGTTGCGACCTATTCCCTGTAGATGTCCCGTCTTCCTGCAGTAGGGTCCTCCTTCCCTTTCGTCTAGGAAGTTTGAAGCACGACGAACTCCAGTCTCAGTTTAGGACACTATCGACAAGTTCTTCCAACCAGGGTCAAGCAAGAAAGTTCGAGCTTCAGCTGAAGAACAGCCCAGTTCTTCCAGTCAAGGCCAGTCCACTGAAGGCCAGCCAGTTCCAGCTCGTCTGTGCTCACTGGTGCACTTGGAGTCGGATAATTCCAGCTCTGACTCCGACTAAACAAACACTCGTCCATAGTGAGCATGTGTACATAGTGTGTGTGTCCTCTTCATCCCACCTCCATCTCACCTCTTCAACGCCTTCTCAGCATGATTCTCTGCATGCCAAACATCAGTCCCTGCTTAGGTAATTGTTTTCCCATACCTAGCAGTGCTTTGTCTTCATTTATTCGCGATTTTTTTTTGGGGGGGCGGGGTGGGGGACGGGGGTGGGGGGAGTTTCACCCGAGCTCGGAACGAGTTAAACGATTCCCCATAGAAGTCTATGGGGCAATCATGTTTCGTAGAGCGAAAACCTCATAGAACGAACGCAATCCGTTCCGGCGGCCCGTTCCCGATACCACTGTGGTGTTAGTGCTACTCTTGATGTGAACGAGTACAACCCTTTTACAGGTATATCAGGCAGATGACAGACGCCACTTAACATGTCTTTATTTCTCTAAAGCTGCTGCTTCGGGCTCCTTTACTGCGTCAGACAACGTCTAAAGTAATATCTTTGTTCCCATTACCCTCCTCCCACTGCAGGACACCGCTGCAAACAGGATGTATCCGTTGACCCATCAAGCGTAGCGATATCAGGGGCTGCCCTCGTCTTCTTTCGCGACAATGGCCATCTGGGTAGTCTCTGTTACACAGATCCGGGTTTCTGAGAAGCAATCCTAACGCTGTGAATGCTAATCTCTGAACATTGTTTAAATGCCTTTCGAAGCATGACGCCCCTCAGGTCCTGCGAGAGGATCGCGTTTGATGCGATAGGATCGCTTCTAGGAAACCCGCCTCGGAATGTACCTACCTCTGACGGGCAAACATGTTCTTACTTGGTCATAACGGGTCGCAGGGGTCAAGATACAAGCCCCCCCAAAAAAAACAAAAAACAAAAAACAAACAAACAAACAAAAAAACAACAACTGGGAATCGTAGTCCCTTCTGAAGTGTTGATATCTGCTTCTACGAAACCCGCCTCAGAATATACGTACCAGCCCTCTGACGGACAGACAACTCCTTCTTTGGTCATCCCTGGTCGCGGGCGTCAAGATGCCATCCCCAAAAAACCTGGGCAGCGTTGACTCTTCTGCATAGATCTCTAACAGACGAGCCCTTGCGTCCGCCATTCCCAAGATGTGTGACGAGGACAAAGCTGTGCTCGTGGTGGACAACGGGTCTGCCATGTGCAAGGCGGGCTTTGCTGGAGAGGATGCCCCCCATGCCGTGTTTCCTTCCATCGTGGGCAGACCCAGACACCAGGTATGTGCGACGCTTCAGTTGCGATTTCTGTTTGCTAGGAACCAACTGTGAGCGTGAATAGATTCTATATTGCATTCTCGTTATAGAGTTATTGTCGCACTCGTAGTTTCCATCGATTTTAGCGTGACAGCATTGTATTGTAAACATAATGACAGGTTGAGGAAGCTCCTTTTAGGACAATTATTTGGGGGGTTTTACACGTCGTAGACGTCTGACCAATACTCTCGCAACCACACAGAGGGGAAGGTGCATCATAGATATCTGCCCGTGTGACTGCGAGAGTGTTGGTTAAATGTCAATGACGTGCCAACAAAACAAGTAATCGTCCTAAAAAGAGCTTCATAAACTTTGCACTATATTTACTATATACAGGAGATCACTGGCTCCTGGCAGCCCCATACCAGCAGTCTCCCCTCCTGCATTAGTGCAAAGTCAGCTCCTCAACCTCTACTCGCCCTTTAAAACCCTGCCTTTTGACAGGTGGATGTTTGCAAGCAACCTTTGGCGTTTGATTGTGTGCGAGGCGCACTACCGTGGTCCAGTCTTTAAGACGGGAGAATTCTCGATTCTTTCGTGGTAAAAATATTTTCCACTACGAATTTCACATTTCAGCGCGATGAAAGTCTAAATTAGAAACATTTATCTTCATTTATGTCGTCTAAGTCGATAATGTTACTCTGTCATGCTCTACATGGTCCTGCTTTGTCTCCTGTTCTCGCAACTTCTTCTCCTCCTGCTCCTTCCTTTTGATGGTTCTCCTCCTCCTCCTCCTCCTCCTCCTCTTCCCCCTCTTCCCCCTCCTCCCCCTCCTCCCCCTCCTGCCCCTCCTGCCCTTCCTGCCCCTCCTGCCCCTCCTGCCCCTCCTCCCCCTCCTGCCCCTCCTCCCCCTCCTGCCCCTCCTCCCCTCTTCCCCCTCTTCCCTCTCTTCCCCCTCCTGCCCCTCCTCCCCCTCCCCCCCAGCTGGCCTGAGCCAGTCCAGCATGGAACACTGCACGGTCCGACAGTGTGACCCGGGAGTTGCCCTTGACTCATTTGTTGCGGGTGCACCGCCCCCAACCTCGCGCCCCACCTTGGGCGAGGTTGACAGGCAGCGATCGAAGGACGCAACTCCTCCGCCACCCGCAACGACAGCTTGTTCTCCCGCGTGGTCATCACCATCGACGAATAGAGTGCCACTGATCCCGAAGTGGTAAGACGGCGAATGTCCTGGGGCATGCGATACACCGCCTGACCAAAGAATATAGGTTACACAAAGATAGCTCATGCCGAGCTTTTGCTATAAAGAGTTACAAGACGCTCGGAACGCAGCGCCCCAATCGGCCAGGACTATGGGGAAGTAATCACACTGCTTAGATACATGTAAAAAGTGCTTGTTTGTCGACGCGTTTCTGATGCATTCCGATCATGTTTGTGAATACATTTGCTGCAATAATGGGGGTGTTTTGGCTTTGTTTTTTTGTAGCAGGCGTTGTGAAATCGAAATATTTGGTTCATCGAAATGTGAGCCTATAGTCCGTTCCAACATTGCTCTGTCAGTGGAGACAAAGATTATTCGTGTGCTAGCCATCTAGGTACATACGACCGGTGAGGTTTGTTTACTTATCTTCTGTGGGTTTTGTGCAGAAATTATACGTTAAAACAGTCTAATATGACTATTTTCGATTAGTTTTTAATCTAATTAATATTTTTGCATGCTTTAAGCCGGATCTTTGGCATAACTCCCCGGGCGTGCGAAGTCAGTAGCGTCCACTGACAGAGCAATGTTTAAACGGACTATAGGCTCACGCGCATGCGCAGAAGCATCCATTTAGATGAACCAAATATTTCGATTTCACAACGCCTGCTACCAAAAAACAAAGCCAAAACACCCCCATTATTGCAGCAAATCATTTTATTACACATTACACCGTAAATGTATTCACAAACATGATCGGAATGCATCAGAAACGCGTCGACAAACAAGCACTTTTTACATGTATCTAAGCAGTGTGATTACTTCCCCATAGTCCTGGCCGCTTGGGGCGCAACGTGTCTCGATCCTCATAACAATGAGCTAATGAACTATCTTTGTGTAACCTATAATATTTGGCCTGACTCCTCGCCCCCCCCCGCCGCCTCACACTGTTGACCAAGGCGACAGTCGCGCAGCAGAGTAGCAACATCGGCCTCACTAACAGCAATGTCTGCCTCACCGCAGTCTTGTCTCAGATTCCCCGCCGGACAGGGTGCATTTTCGAGGTGAATTTGCTCCAGTGTTCTTGTCCCACAGAAATTTCGTCTGCTCTTCCTCTGCCTTCCCCAGCTGGCGTCCCGATTGGCGTCCTGATTGGGCTTAGGCTGTGCATCAGGTGCAAAGCGGCTTCTTCTGTCCGGTGATGAAGCCTGTGTGGAGCCGCTGCTGCCATTCAACTTTCTTTCCTGCTGAAATCGGGTTTTTCCTGAGACACTAACACCCATATACCTCAGGTTATTCCGACCCCGCTCTAGCACTAGTATTTTGTCCCTCCTTTCTGCAAAGCTCACTAACACGGGACGCGGCGAATTAGAGTGCCTTCTCGTCTGCCCCAGTCTCACTGCACTGACAATCTTGCTGCACGGCCAGGGCACATCGGGCATTGCTTCCTCCAAAAGCCTTGAAACATTGTGATACAGCTCATCAGGTGTTTCCTGTGAATTCTCATGCACGCCAAATAGGCGAACAGAGCTCGGTTGCGCGTCAGACGCTGACTGAGCTCTCACGCCCGGATTGCATTTGCTTAAAGGCATCAACTGTTCCCTAAATGCATTTTGTTCTTCCTGAATGCTTGCGTTCCACTCTGCCAGATACTGGTAATTAAGCTGGCACTGTTGCATGGTGCACTGGCAATAAATCTACAACTGTTTTTGTTCTTCACAAAGCCCTTTCATACAGTTCACCATCCATTGCAATTCCCTGTGCAGCATGTCCAGCTTACCTCCCATGTTCGCTTCCAGATGCCACAGAGTTTGCTCCAGCCTTGCACACGTGCTGAGCATCTGCGAGTGGTTGTCCTGAAAACTGTATGTTTGGTAGTGTTCCGACACATTGTGGAGAGACTCATTTATCCCGAAACTCCTGGCATCTTCGAAGTTGCCTGTCTGAGGCCCGGGATCGGAATGAACGTCGCCGCTCGACATTAACAGCCCAGAGAGATCTTGTAGGTTGCTTGGGGTTGAACGCGGTCTGAAGACACACAGAAACAGCAGCACAGCATATAGCAATAGGGCGAGCCTACAAGTTTTTCCCACTGATGCTGTCAGATAAATTCTCTTCGGAGAGTCTTTTTCAGCAGTCGAAGGTATTTGCCAACCAGACTGCCATTCTTCTTGTGTAGTGCCGCCCTTATTTACCCTGTGTGTCCTGACACGAGCATGATGCATGCCTATCCGGATTCGGTAGACATCAAGTTCAACACCCATTGTCGAGCTACGTCTTAAGTAATTTGTCCATCCAGAATGAAACGACCGAGAAAGGAGAGGCAAAGATACGTAGAGAATGAATCCCTAGTCTCTTGGTCTGTATGTATGAATGAGTCACAGTATTTTCTAGATGCGCGAGTAGGGCTTTAAATGGCGAGCATAGCACTGGTGAACACACTCACGTTAGCAGTCTTATCGAATACGCTGCTGGTTTAAAGGATACAAACTGAAATAAACTTACAAAGAATAAATAAACTTACATAGTCTGTTGTTCAAGTATTCCGGAATTGTAACACATCACACAGGAGCAGAGACTCAGCCGTCAATAACGACAGTATTCAATCCGTTGTCTGTGGATAGCGTCCCTCTCCCCTCGCGCCAGCACAGAACAAAATTTCGAAGCAAATTCCTTCTCTAGCTTTACAAATTGGCCGAACAATTCCAAACTCACAATCCAATAATCCACAGTACCTGCACTTGCAATGCAGAAGCTGTCACCACGCGAACCAGCCTGCCTGTCAGTCACAGGACTATGCATTAGCCTTCAACGGACGGGAGCGAGCGAAACACGTTCGCCCTGCTCGACTGCCGGCGGTGGAGTCCGAGAGAGAGAGAAAGAGAGAGAGAGAGAGAGAGAGAGAGAGAGAGAGAGAGAGTGGGTGTGTGGGAGAGAGAGAGAGAGAGAGAGAGAAAGAGAAGAGAGAGAGAGTGGGTGGGTGGGAGAGAGAGAGAGAGAGAGAGAGAGAGAGAGAGAGAGAGAGAGAGAGAGAGAGAGAGAGAGAGAGAGAGAGAGAGAGAGAGAGAGAGAGAGAGAGAAGAGAGAGAGAGAGAGGGAGAGAGAGAGAGAGAGAGAGAGAGAGAGAGAGAGAGAGAGAGAGAGAGAGAGAGAGAGAGAGAACCTAAAGCAGCTTCAGTCGAGTGCAATCAAAAGAAAACGTGGAGCAGATTATGTATTGTAGTGTGCACTTATTTTAATATTTAATTTATGGCAACACGTAGAAGCAACTGCTGCTTGAAATACTTGACCTACTTCGAGGAAGGCTCTTACGATTGGATACATATTTTCTCATGTTGCGCGAAATTCGTTGATCTAATCGTCACAACACTATTCGTAAGATCATCTAATTAATCTTCCCATGCATAAACAACCAATGAACAAATCTTACAACCGACTAGCGGATTTATCGACGGCCAACTACAGCACCCGCCAGTTTGTCGCTCTGTCACTCTGTCTGTAACGTGTTTGTTCAGGTCTCAGCTGCGAACTCTGTTCATGCGAACAGCTGAAAACGTAAAGCAGATAATACCTCTGCAATAGAAAAGTTATTGACATTTTTTAGGGGGTGGGAGTGGGGGGTTGTGTTGGTGGAGGGGTGGGTTGGGGAAGGCAAAAGCAGCCTTCGCAAAGTTAATAGGAACGGATTAAAGAGTATCAAAAGCAGAAAGATACTATGCATTGTCCATTCCGCAGGAAAAATGTCAATATGATTGTTTTGAAGATGCACACAAAGCAACGAACTTTGTCATTATGTGAAAGCAGCATAGATGCACACCGCATTCCTTCTCGATGATCAACTGGGGCTACACAAGCGTTTCCTGGTAGGCACCTCAACACTAGGTATACTAAAAGAGAAGCATTGAGGTGTTGCCATTTGAAAGATCGACAATGACGCATTATTCCGTTTTCGTTTGAATATAAGACAAATTAATGAGCTCGTTCCATTCTATATCTCTTTGTTTTCCAGGGATTGCCAGAATGCATGGGTCAGAAGTGCAGTTATTATGTGGGAGACGATGCCCAAAAGAAGCGTTGCATCCTCACCCTCAAGTACCCCATCGAGCACGGCATCGTCACCAACTGGGACGACATGGAGAAGATCTGGCACCACACCTTCTACAACGAGCTGCGTGTGGCCCCCGAGGAGCACCCCGTCCTGCTGACCGAGGCCCCGCTCAACCCCAAGGCCAACAGGGAGAAGATGGCCCAGATCCTGTTCGAGACCTTCAACTCGCCCGCCATGCACGTGGCCATCCAAGCCGTGCTGTCCCTGTATGCCTCTGGTCGCATCGATGGCATCGTGCTGGACTCTGGTGATGGCGTCAGCCACACTGTTCCCATCTACGAGGGGTTCGCCCTTCCCCACGCCATCATGAGGTTGAATATGGCTGGCCGCGACCTGACCGACTATCTGATGACGATCCTGACAGAGCGTGGCTATTTATTTACCACCACAGCCGAGCGTGAACTCGTCCGCGACATCAAGGAGAAGCTGTGCTTCGTGGCCCTCGACTTCGAGCAGGAGATGAACACGGCTGCTTCTTCCTCCTCCCTGGAAAAGAGCTACGAGCTTCCCGACGGCCAGGTCATCACCATCGGCAACGAGAGATTCAGGTGCCCCGAGACACTCTTCCAGCCTTCCTTCATCGGAATGGAATCTTCGGGAATCCATTAGATCACCTACAACAGCATCATGAAGTGCGACGTGGACATCCAAAAGAATCTCTACGCCAACACGGTTCTGTCTGGGGGTACAACCATGTACCCTGGCATCGCCGACAGGATGCAGAAGGAGATCACAGCCCTGGCACCTGCAACCATGAAGATCAAGGTGATCGCTCCTCCCGAGAGGAAGTACTCCGTCTGGATCGGCGGCTCCATCCTGGCGTCGCTGTCCACTTTCCAGCAGATGTGGATCAGCAAGCAGGAGTACGACGAGTCCGGCCCCGCCATCGTTCACAGGAAATGCTTCTAATTCAAACGTCTGTGGGCTGTCTTTATCAATCTATGGGTTGTGTAGCTTATAACGCTTAGAGGCCTGCTGATTACCCCTTTCATTCATCGCAATACCATTGCACGTGTTTCCATTTATTTGGGAATGTTTAGTTTGAGTTTTTGACAGTTTTTATTTAATCTTGCGTCTTTGATAAGCAAATCAGATTAATGTAGGTGGTTTTTTCTAATAAGACAACTAGTACCTTACTTTTCGGAGATTGTTGATTATGAAATGCGAAATGACACTGACAAGATCTTTGAGAAATAAAGCAATGACAATATACTCAGAGGTTTCTGTGTTTGCTTGGGTTTGTTTTGGTCTTGCATGTTTGTATTTCTTGGGTGGGTGGGGGGTGGGTGGGTGTTGGTATAATTTTGTATAAGGGAAATGAATACTGTGATATAAGCATGGCATATAGACAACTCCGAAGGCTTGTGGGTTTCCTTTTGGGATGCCTCCTAAAGAGATTTTCACCCAAGTCAATGAGCACCATTTGAAATGACTCAACGAAAGGCTGTTAGGACTCCGGGAACAGACGCAAGAAAGGTCTACCTATACAACCATTCATATTTGATGAATGAAAAAATATAACGACAAATATCATTCCTAGCAAGACTTTCGAGGAGGACCGCCCCCTCAGTGAAACAGTCAGATGCATCTGCACAGGCAACAGAATAATGAACAGTTTTGCAACTAGAAAATATAGTCTCAGAGCGCAATCCTTCACCAAGAAAGCAAAACATTCTCTTCCATGGCCTGCATTATGAATAAAGGCAGCATGTTCTGCCAGCCAGGCCTGACTATGAAGTTTAGTTCATGTTAGCATAGCTGAAAGTGAAAGGGATATTTGAGTGCGAAACGAATACGCCCGCGTCATTAAAAGTTTGACGTCTCAACTTCGAAATGAGCAATATCTCTTTATGCTTCCACTTCCCAAGCGACATGACAGATAGCATTCTCTTTACGGTTGTAATTCCGTAACGAAATAACAGATAACCTTAATGATTTAATTAAGTATTCCTTGGGGAAAACCCCGGCCTTGCAACAAATTGGATCAGAATCCGTTGTAAATATTTTTAGTTATCATACTTGCTAACTGAACTGAACTGAACTGAGGCTCGGCTGGGCTAGGCTAGGCTAGATTAGACTAACAAACGAACGAACTGATGCTAAAACACACCTCCTTGGCGGAGGTAAAATACCTTCATGCCTACACGACTGAAAGAGAGAGTCATGTGCTTCATCCATGACCTCTTGCCTCCAGGGCCTGTCTACAAGGGCCACTGCTCCTCCCCGCCGAGACATGAATACTGGGAAAGCAACATACTGTCGTAGCAGCTCAATTCCGCTTCATCAGCTGGAACCCATGGCTGCTGTACCCTTGGAGCCCGCTCCAGTAGCTCATCCAGGAAGCCTTAGATGTTAATCAGGGGCATCGGGACAGTGTCAACTTTTACAGATCCAGTTGTGTGTTAAAAACCACTGCACACGCATACTACCATACATCTCTCTCTCTCTCTCTCTCTCTCTCTCTCTCTCTCTCTCTCTCTCTCTCTCTCTCTCTCTCTCTCTCTCTCTCTCTCATACACACACACGCGCGCGCGCGCGCGCACACACACACACACACACACACACACACACACACAAGTGCCTGACAGCAAACTGTGAAATGGACGAGGGTCTTTTACAGGACGGTTCAGGAGGCTAGACAAAAATAATTATAATGATACAGACTGAATGATTGCATAAAACTTTATGGCCTACCAACCTTTAAAAGCTATTTAAGGCCAAGCCTGGATATTCAAAATAAAAGTTTAAATACAAATCAAATCAAATTATTAACAAGAAGGGCAAAGCCCATACGACTCACATG
Source organism: Theodoxus fluviatilis (assembly GCA_034096865.1). NCBI lineage: Eukaryota > Metazoa > Mollusca > Gastropoda > Cycloneritida > Neritidae > Theodoxus > Theodoxus fluviatilis. The sequence goes on along the minus strand of JAWQFJ010009930.1, from coordinate 1,838 downwards.
CTTGACCTTGACCTTTACATGACCTTGACCTTCAGGTGACCTTCAAGGTCAAACAACTAAACCTAGCAATGACATCATACACTAGGAACTGCTTTACACATTTTTCCTACCAAAATTCATGTGGACTTGACCCAAGGTCAAGGTCATCCAAGGTCATGCAACACAAAGATGTTAGTTTAAGACATAGGAAGCACAATGGTGTTTATTGGCACTTTCTACCATGAGATATGGTCACTTTTAGTGCTTCACTACCCCATTTTGGTCACATTTCATAAGGTTCAAAGTGACCTTGACCTTGATGATATGTGACCAAATGTGCTTCATGATAAAAGTATAACATGTGCCCACCATAATTATTAAGTTTGAAACAATTATCTTCCATAGTTCAGGGTCAAGGTTACTTCAAAACATGTATACAATCAAACTTTGAAGAGCTCCTGTGACCTTGAAGCAAGGTCAAGTCACTATGTATGTTTTTGTACGCCGTGTCATCCTACACCATCATGGCAAATTGGTTGTTGATAGACTTCATAGTCTCCGAGAAAAATCCAACGTTAAAGTTTTTTACGGATGACAGGACGCCCGGACGTTTGGACGCCCGGACGCCCAGACGGACGCCCGGACGCCCGGACGGATGACACGGGTGACCTAGTATGAAAGTATAACATGTGTACTACAATGTTATGAAGTTTGGAAGAGTTATCTTCCATAGTTCAGGGTCAAGGTCACTTCAAAATATGTATACAATCCAACTTTAAAGAGCTCCTGTGACCTTGACCTTGAAGCAAGGTCAATCAAACTGGTATCAAAAGATAGGGATTACTTTGCTCTATACACCATATATAGGTCAGGTATCCGATCTCAAAAACGTCAGAGAAAATCGAGAAAATGTGAAAAATGGTTGTTTTTTAGACAACATTTACGGCCCCTGCGACCTTGACCTTGAAGCAAAGTCAAGTCACTATGCATGTTTTTTGAAGCCTTGTCATCATACGACATCATGCCGAATTGGGTGTTGATAGACTTCATAGTCTAAGAGAAAAATCCAACGTTAAAGTTTTTCACGGACGCCCGGACGGACGAAACGGGCGAGTACATGTATAGACTCACTTTTGCTTCGCATGTGAGTCAAAACACAATAGGCTTAGTGGGAAGAAAAATACATAAATGTCAATAATGTTAGAAAAGAGAACAAAGTTTGATGTATTCATTTTAGTGAGACATTAAAAAATCTTATCGCAGATGATGAAATCTTCAAAATTTAAGAGAGACAAACATTTGTAAAACGTCTTCTGAAAGCAGAGAGTCAGAGGCATTCCACCAAAACGTGCCTCGTAGTCAGCCTACACTGACAGGCCTGGCACTGTGGTGGAGGTTGCGCCCTCAGAAGGTAGGAATGAGTTATCAACCAACTACACCAAGTGACATCCGTCTGGGGAGATAGAGACTTCTCCCCTACCCTGTCTCGACCAGACGCGATTGTCCTCTGCGTTCCTGGTTTGGTCACACTGTAACCATTCACAACCTCCCATCAGTCAGCGCTTGCGATAAATCAGTTTCCCACACCAGACACTCTGCTTTTTCGTCCCACATTCGATACCAAGTCCTGTATGATCGCGGCCATCGCTTTAAAATCATACCGGAAACGTCCTTTGGATTGTTTTGGAAAGCTTTGGATTACATAGACATAGTCTGGGACACCCACCTCAGGCAATGCACAAATACCTGCCAGCGGCGTCTAGACACTAGCAACTCCGGACATGCTACCCACAAACATCGAACAGTTTTTCTTCTTTACATGCTTGTCCGTATTGATCAAGAAATGAGTTTCTATATCA
>JAWQFJ010009928.1:0-81153 GCA_034096865.1 Theodoxus fluviatilis | reverse complement strand
GGATAGGGTTAAGTAAGCCTTGTATGCACCAGTGAGCCAGCTTCAGGCAGGAATACTTCCCAGGGAAAGAAGATGTTGGTAGCCTACCTGTGCATGTCCTTTCTGCACGTCACTATTGCATGTTGGGTGCCAGTAACCGTTTCATCAAGCAGTGTGATCAGGGGATACACTGGAAAGTGGTTGGAGACCAAGGCACTCCTGAGGAATTGGCTATATAAAGCCAATAATTTTACCTGCATGTACCAGGAATGAAGTGCATGAGAATAAAGGAATGTTTATGGCCCATTAGCCGTTGTAGAGTGTGTAAAGCATTCCACTACAAAATCACTCGAGCTGGTTTGACCAAGAACAAGTGAAGTCTTCCATTTCCCCAAGTTGCTTGCCTCTTAAATTGCCAAGGGAGACATGGTGGGCCTATTCTTACCCCCCACCCACAGGGGCCTGGTGCAAGAGAATGGAAATGTTTTGTATGATTTGTGTGCTGCATAATTAAGGAGGGCGAAGCTAGAGTTGATCTCACTTTATTATTCCAACGTCACATCTGATTTTCTCACTTTATTATTCCAAATTCACATCTATTTCCTCACTTTATTGTTCCAAAGTCACATTGATTTCCTCACTTCTCCCGATACATGAAGGCATTTGTCCACCCACCCCCTTTCCACACAAATGCACCCAGAAAAGAAACCAAAACTAGCCTGTAAACTGCAGTATTATACACACACCTTTAATGTAGTACAGTAGCTTTCCATAGTGGGCAGCTGATGAATATTCATGAAGCATAATTAACATGACACCCTCTAGTGCTGGCTTATTTGAGAAGGCAAAAGTGTGTACCCTTATCAAAAGTGTTATGCCTACAGTTGGAAAATGGTGTCTTTCAAGAACTGCATTCCAAAGCCCTTGTCCTCTAACTACAAGAAGTGAACTCCTTCAGCTACACTGAATGTGAGGCTATACAAGAACTCATACATAGCATTCAATTTACAGTGTTGCACCAAGTGCTGTATGAAGAAATACAAACTGGTGGTGTCTACAATGAAAAAAAAAGAAGCAATTTGACATAAAAATGTTAAAACATTTTTCACTAGTTCTTAAGTGAGACTTCCTTACAATGAACATCAATAATGAAAAATCAAAATCACTGCAGCTAAGTGATAAGAGAGCTCCCCATTAAAACTAGACAGAAATTCATTGGACATATGCAACACAATACATGTATTAACTTGAAGCAGCTATGAGTTTCAAAAGCAATGACCACTTTGAGGAAAAGAATCATTGCATAAGCAAGGACAAAAATGTTGCGTCTATGTACAGTTTCATACACATGACACACCACATGCGAGAATCAAGTTCACACCGACACGATTCATACAAAATGAAAGAGAAACCTTCCATCGTAGAAGGAGAGGGAGAAGAAAACAGTAAAATTGCTGAATTTCATGTACTCATCTGTTAACATGACAACAGCGCAGAAAACGCATCAAGAAATTCTAAACAGTTCTTCCCACTGGAACTTTACAAGCTCCCATTCCTCTTTTTAAATAAATCATTTTGTACTGGAGGCAACAAAAGTGCATGCTAGATTTTGTACTCCTGGCAAAGATGAAGGACGCTTACATTTGACTGGACACATGATCATATTTGGCAAGGGGTAAACAGTAGTTTAGTTGTCTGCATGTTAAATGACTTGGCGTGACAGAAGAGAGACAGTCACTTGCATTTCACTGGCAAGCATAATACAGCAGGAATCCAACAGCCCACCCCCAACCCCCCCAAAAAATTGGCTGGCACCCCTGGCAGCTGGGTTTTCAGTTTAAGCACAGTAAGAACATATTTGTGAAGTTTCTCCTTTTTCATTTATCACTTCATCTTTACTTGACAAATTACCCAGTAAAAGCAAACCTACTTGCAATCCACTGAGGACATCACTTTTATCAGCTTGGCATAACTTGGCATGTTACATCAACCTTGCCTCCTGATGAATATTCATGCCACAAATAAATAAGGGACCTGTAGAATGAATGGATGGACAGTGTATTACGGCCTATCAGCCTTGTAGGCTATGTAAGGCCATTACACACGAAAATCACTAGAACAGTTCAGAGTAAACGCTAATCTCAAGTCACGGTGTCCCTAGTTATTCGCCTCTTACGAATCGCATAGGGAGACGCGGTGGGTCAATTCTTACCCCGAACCCGGGACCTGTTGGTTAAGGCTGCTCAGTAAAGAAGCAAAAAGTACATGAGTTTGATGAGAAGTCTCAAGACCACAGATGAAACAGACAACAGGTGTTGAAAATATGTACATTGGCAGTGAACTTCTGCAAATTTGACAACTCAAATCTTGTCTTCTTTTTTTACAGCATAGACCCAATAAGCAGGGATGAAATATGCAAGTACTATGTAAGTGGGGTTTTCCCCTCAGTAAACTCCTACTGGCTACAAACTATATGATGGATTACTTGCATCTACTACAAAAATATTCATCAACAATCTACACTTCCAGTAACACCAATCCGTCCCTCATTCACTCAAGCAGGCACACAGAAATGTGCATTTTCAACAAGCATGCAGCACTGTAAAAATACTTTCTCTTTTGCCAGGGCATCAGACTTGCTATCTGGTTTTCCTAGCAGTTGTTTAATCCAACGTTTACAAGTGGAGGAGTTGGCCTTTGCAGAGGCAGTCAAAAACTTCCTCTACAGATTTTCACATTCCACGAACAACACGTGCCAGTTGGTGCTCATTTCTGCAACCCTAATTAACTCCAGACTAATCTAGTTCCATCACACAGGCTTATGAAGTAGAGAGAGAGAGAGAGAGAGAGAGAGAGAGAGAGAGAGAGAGAGAGAGAGACAGAGAGAGGTGCATGCAGGAAAGGCACACAGAAACTGGACTGGCTTACTTGATCTACTGGGTCATTATCTACTGATCCATCTTCCCAAAACCCAGCCCCCAGACCTGTCCTGTCCAATTAGCATGCAGTGAAGTTTACAGGGGTCTCACACACACTGCCTGTTGCTTACACTGAACAGAACCAGAACCATGCTCAGAACAGATGAATTTCTGAATCCAAGGCAGGAGCTGCTTCAAACACTGAATGCCATGCTCAGCTGACATGTTGTGAGCTTGTTCTGCACTACATGCATAGTCCAAGTGCTAGACACAGATGCATCACCATCTTGGAAGGCACGGCGGTGTTGGGAGCTGGTATGACACAGCTATGTATTTATAAGTCATCATGTCACACTATGTACAGGTTGCCTAGGATGAGAATCCCATGCTTGTGGTTGTAGGGAAGACCAATATATATATTGTCATAATGGTACCGATAAATAAATCAAGTTGGTAGTGTTACGTTCTCGATCCTCTCTGTAATAACGCCATCTATTCAAACAAGCTCATAGAGAAGAACTCGGGGGTGTCTCCCATCACCTCGGTAATATGCAGTTCCCCAACCTACTCTGTGTAAGCAATTTAACTCGAACCCAAGACATCCAAACTTGAAATATCAACACTGCCTCATGACGCTCATTTCTCACACCTAAAGTGTAAGAAGTAAAGTGTAAGCGGTTTGAGACCCAGACAAAGGGTGTAAGTCGCTATAAAAAACCACACCTTTACCTTTACCTTTTACACCTGGCTTCTGTATATTTCACACTGCTCAAAATCTACAAGAGCACATCACTCTGCAAGGGTAATAAAATGTTTGACACACCAACTAGACATAAGCACACACCTGCACAGCTACGAAAAGTGTTTTTAAATATCTTTTTTTTTTAATTTAATTTTTATTTTTTTTATTTTTAAAAATAATTTAAATATCTCACATGCTCTTGCTTTGCAAGTGGGATTATGTGATTCAGTCATCAAACACATTTTGTTGGGTTAAAATAGTCGCATTTTGATCATCTGTCAGTGCCTAGTCTGGCGGTGGGAGCTACTGATGCTTTTGTTCTGGTACTCAGAGCGGTAGCTTCTCCCTGTAGAGTGATTACAGAAACACTACTGCTACACACCTGTACAGGTGATTATAGAAACACTACCGCTACAGACCTGTACAGGTGATTACAGAAACACTACTGCTACACAAGATTTCATCCACCATTTAGGGAAGACAAATCTCTATCCCATCCAAACGTAAAATGAATCATTCAGACGATGCACACTTAAACTAAATATCAAATCAAATCTGGTGCTCACATACTACAGCTGCCAGCAATGACAGCCAGGTATGAATGCACATGGTGCTGATAGTCCGTCAGTGGATGCATTCTGTGGTTTTCTGTTGCAGAGTTCATCCCCATGCACAAAAACATGCTCCTATGGCCTGGAGTGCACCTCAGGGACACCCAGGAATCCTGCTTTTGCAACTTAACAGCAACTTCTCTAAACAGCACAGTTCCTGGAATGCCTTCGCTGAGAATCAAGTCTCATGCTGGCCAGGGTGCAATGAAGCCGACAGGACAAAGTAATCTCTCCGCAACTCTGCCGTGGCTCTGCAGCAGTTGCATGTTTCTTCTGAACATTTTATAGTGGCATCCTACATTAATCAGCAGGAATGAGAAACGCATGCATGGCATTGTAGATGCGACTGAGGCAACACTTCGCATTCTACAAACGTCTGGAAGAACACAAACTGCAAACTGACATCATACGTCCTTTGTCACGAAAACTAAATTCAAACTTTAAAAATCACATCTCAAAGAGAATTATTTCACTGGTGTGAACATGTCGCATATGTAGCTGAAGATGAAACTGTCACCTTTCCAAACAGCATTAAAAAAAATATTAAAAAATCAAAACCAGATGATTGCGTTGATCTGTCCCGATGATGGGGAGAGGGCGGATAACCAACAATCGTGAGCCTTGACAATGGCAGAAGCCCGAGGCCTCAACTTCAGGCAGTGTTGCTCCAAGGGAGGAGAGGCAAGACGTACATGCACAGTCAGATGCAACAACTCTACAGCATACACGTTTAAATCGGCACATTCTCCCTTGATTTCCTGACAGACAACTGGGAAAAAACAGGGTACAAGATCACTGAAAATCCTACAGCTAAATAGCGATATAAAGAGATTTGGTAGTGTTGCTACACACTTGCAAGCAAGTGTTAAATACATTTTTGGGCAGGCATTATTACATCTCAAACAAGCCTTTGCACATCTGACGTCTTACACTCCATGCAGCTTTCCACATTAGAAATGCAAGCACAGATCCTATCTGGCTAGTGGGAGTCCCTACACTTGAGTTCTTGGTCGAGTCCCTACACTTGAGTTCTTGGTCGAGTCCCTACACTTGAAGTTCTTGGTCGAGTCCCTACACTTGAAGTTCTTGGTCGAGTCCCTACACTTGAGTTCTTGGTAGAGTCCCTACACTTGAGTTCTTGGTCGAGTCCCTACACTTTAGTTCTTGGTCGAGTCCCTACACTTGAAGTTCTTGGTCGAGTCCCTACACTTGAAGGTCGAGTAAAAAGGTAAAGGTGTGGTTTTTTATAGCGACTTACACCCTTTGTCAGGGTCTCAAACCGCTTACACTTTACCCCCTGATCACTGGGCATCTTCATCAATCCTCACTGGTACCTCACAACAAACATAGTGACAGACATTTAAGACGCACACAGTCAGGTACCAGCACCAACTCCGCTCCCTGGGGAGTATTCCAACCCGATGCTGGCGCTTGGCCGCATACAAGGGTTAATCGCACAACGTTTTTGCCAATATTGCCCTCACAGGTACCCGGTTTTACTCCTGGGTGGGGAGAAACAATGCGAGTTAAGCATCTTGCTCAAGGATGCAACTCTGGAAACCGCGCAGCTTCGAACGCCGTACCCACTGGCCGCAAGCGACTGTAGGTCCAGCGCGCTAACCACTCGTCCCTACACTTGAGTTCTTGGTCGAGTCCCTACACATAAAAGCACTTGATCCACAGTCAGTAGCTATGTGGAGCACCTCAGCACTCCCAGATAATGTGGAGCACCTTAGCACTCCCAGATAATGTGGAGCACCTTAGCACTCCCAGATAATGTGGAGCATCTTAGCACTCCCAGATAACACTTGATTCTTGCCCAGAGCTTTGAAGCTGCAGACATGCAGGTATCCAGAAAAAAAAAAGTCACAGTGAGGGCTGGATCTGCTGGCAAAGTAAAACCACACATGGAGAGAAGGAAAGAGAAGAAGTGAGATGGATACAGCGTTTGCAGGACATTTCAAGCAATATTTCTTATTTTCTCCATCTTGTGACACCTGCCGACACCACAACTCTCACCAGGCTTGTGACACCTGCCCACACCACAACTCTCACCAGGCTTGTGACAATCTCCGGGACAACGGCATGCACTGTCTCCACACAACAAGCCAGCACGCCGCCTCAACCCAGCAACTTCCCAGCCCTGTGGACTCTCAACCTCTCAAAGGCGCTTGCTGCGAAGGCGCTCAGAAAAGCGCGGGGATTCGGCCTGGGTGAGCGGCTTGTCGGAGGGCTGGATCTGCACGCCTCGGTAGTGCCGGATGGGGTTTGCTTTGTGGACCAGTTCCTGTCGGAGACGCGACATTTGCTCCTGCTGTCGAGCCTCCTCCTCCTCCTCTCGCCGCTGCTTGATGGCTTCTATCTCCGCCTCGCGCTGCTTCTTCCTCAGCTCAAAGTCCTCGCGCTGCTCAGCACGGCGCTCCGTGTTTAGTTCAGCGTCGCTGACGTCTGTAGAAGATAAATGAATAGACGAACAAATGAATGAATGAATAACTAGATGATGACTATTTCATCTGCACGTAAACCTCAATGCTTAGATTTACTTCATGATTTGGTGCCTGCACTCCATCCGGAACAGAGCAATTAACTTTAGAAAAGAAAAAAAGAATGAATGAATGGATGGATGGATGGATGACAAATGAATGAAAGACTTGTACATGTCTCATCACTAGTACCATAAACGGTATGCACACATACACATAGCCATGGCCGGTACATGACCCATCACTAGTACCACAACAGGCATGCACACATACACAGAACCATGGCCGGTACATGACCCATCACTAGTACCACAACAGGCATGCACACATCAGGGATGAAAACAGTGAATGGAAAAAAAAGAGGAAACTTGGCCGGGGTCCAGGGGCCGCCTAGGCCCCGTTGGGGTGCAGGGGCAACGCCCCGCTGGGGGGCCCAGGGGGGCAACGCCCCCCGCAGAAAAATTTTAATGCTATTTACAGTTCACAGTACACAGTAATTTATTGCGCCAAGTGACATCATTTAAAAAACGAGCACGGGGAAAACTAAGTGATGAAGGCTAAAAGAAACAAAACAAAAAGCCAAACACACGCATCGCTTACACACCCTAACACGCCGTTAATGCAAAAAACATGGACATTTCCTGATGTACCTCACTCACGACACACACGCAGCTGCACACAGACAAGAGATAAGACTACACCTGAAACCAAAAGGGTTAACTGGTAAATGGGGCAATATACAATGAACAGTTAAAGTTACTATTTAAGAACTGTTGACAAAAGAGGAACAAACTAAGATACACCCACCCACCCACCCCCCTTTTAAGTGGCAATAAATAGTACATATGAACAGAGACAAAACCACTAAGACGTACCCCCCCCCCCCCCCCCGTCACCCCACAAAAGAATACAGTAGAACAATACAAAAAACAGTGAAAGCTACAAGAAGACCAACCCTTCCCCACCCCCACCCCCTCCCCCACCCCTCCCCCCACCCCCAACCACACTCAGTAGCAGTCCATATAGCCCAGAGGAAGCATAAGTGCTGAGAAGGCATTTCCTAGCAATTCAAGTACAAATTCAGACAACAAGAGCAAATGAGTTGTTCTCCCGAGTTCGTGACTGGATGGGGTGCTCTATTAAAGTTTCTTATAACCAGCTATTTTTTTGTTTTAGGCAAAGAAACATTGCATCAGGAGGTTGTACATATGTCCAAGAAACACCATGAGCAGTGGGATTTGATGAAAGTAAAGTTTGTGCATGTTAGAGTAATAAATAATGTAAAATTGCCGTCAAAATGGTGGCCAAAAAGTGGAACGGCTGACCCAACACGCTCCACAAACTATCTGCAGCAAAGTTTGCCATTGGTGTTTAAAAATTCTGCTGTGAATCTGTTAATTAAAGTTTTATTTAGCTTTTCTCAGCAAGAAAACCGCGATGTCACAATAACTGTACGTGAAAATCGACTTCAAAGACAGGGTAACGCACGCTTCATGCGAGGTCACAAGTAGACTTGCTTTTTTCACAAGCCGCTTCCTCCCGAACGCATTCAACACACACCTCTAGGTTTTAAAATCGAAAGTACTGATTCAATAGATCAAACTCATACAGAAAACATTAGCATTTTGTGTGCAATGTTTAAAAAAAAATTCTTCTTAAAAAAAGTCACAGATGAAGCGTGCGTTACCTTACAGTGGCCAGTAACAGCATTTCGCCGTCACACATATATCTTGTCCAGTATCTGTTAAGTAACAACTATATCCAGCTCTCATCTTGTCACATGAAAGGTGCTTGCCATTTACTTTAGTGACAGGTATTTGTTTACTCCAAACTCATTTGCATTTCAGAATTACAGGTTCTAAGAAGTCATGGTGTAATGGTGTTACTTTTGGGCAGGGTTATACTTAATGACACTGTTTTAAAAAAGTACTACTGCTGCTGCTTTTTTGGTTACATTCTCTGATACTGTAATGACTAAGCTGTCCAAAAATGACATTAAGAATTTCTAAATTGAATGTTTAAAATTTAGTCCATTTTCCTGGTTTTAGTCACGAACTTGGGAGAACAACTCAAATGTTAAAATCTGCTTATGAAAGGTGCTGAAAACTATAATTTATATTATAAACTTTCAGACAATACTTCCTTCATGACAAAATCAGCTGTCTGAATATTGGTTATTTTAAAAAATCCCTTGTGAAAAGTGCACCAGGAAGTTTTTTCAACAACTAGTACAGTACAAACACTTGTCAACATCATGCCAAAAATTTGAAGTTGTGTTACCTCCGCATCATTTATTCATATCACTCCTGAAACTTGACATCTCACAAAGTCTACAACAAGTCCACTGTAGATCTCGATGACAGCAGCAATGCCACTGTGCGATGTTCGCCCACGCTTGTGCCAGCTCCAGACCTGTTTACCCCCAAAAACCCTTATGCGGAAGATTTGATAAATAACCAGAAAAATGCGGAAGGTTTTGATCTTCAAGAGGAAGATTCTTGTTCACACATTATCATACCAAAATATAAAAAAACACACTCACCGTTTTATGAACTAGCAATTTCCTTAACTGAATGGAAGAAAGAGTCACGAAAATTAGGTACAAAATTTGTCACTGTCAAAGCACAATCACCAGTTTTTTTCACACTTGTCTTGGTCAGAAAGGATTCACACATACACACACACTCTCTCTTCACACACACACACACACACACACACATCACTGGAATGGCTTCAGTTCATTTGTTGAGGCTCAAGTAGTAAGCACTCTTGAGCTGCTTCAGGGTAGCATCATCAAAATGGCTTACTTGCAGCAATTTTTGAGTCCGGAAACATTTCCTTGAAGAGCTTGGTGAGGTAGTCAGCAGAAGAGAGAGACAGGTTGCTGTTGGCGATCAATTGGCACCTCGGCTCTGATAACCCCCAACTTGGACTCCGATGATGTGGAACTAGAAGTGGAGGGGCCTTGGAAAAACTGTAATCTACGGTGCTTTGGCCCTTTCCTTCACAGTTTTTTCCCTCTCCTTGTGCATTGCTGTTTTAACGTGCCGATCGCAATCGTTTCTTCCCCCATGACTGATTCGGAAGTGGCTTTCGCAAACCTGACAAAAAGCATGTGTGGGGCTGAAATCCTTTGACTTGCACAAAGATGGAAAGGAGGTTTGATACTCTGGCCTCCATTTCTGCACGTATCGCTTTTTAGCAACGACTTTCGAAGTTGGTGGGCCATCTTCGCACTCGTCGTCCGTTTCGTGGTTTCTCTTGTGGCCAGACATGCTTTCAAAATTTCGCACGTGAGAAGCTTGCAAAATTTCGCACGTGAGAAGCTTGCAAGAACTTTCTCCGATGCATTTCCGGTACGGCTCAGTGCGTTGCGAATTCTCATTGGCCCAATTTAAACAAAGAGCCAATCAGAAACGACCTTACATTCGTGACGCGAAAGGGAAGTTATTTGCACGCCGGTCGTGCCGATGATAAGAACAAACAAATCGACAATTGCAACCAGCGAAGCTATCCGCACGGCCGTCGTGCAAACAACCACCCTTTCGATTTTTTTCAGCGAAATATCGGCCGCGGAAGATTTTATTTTACGTCCGTAAAAGCGGAGACTCGGACTCAAAATCGGAAGATTTCCGCAAATTGCGGAAGGGTAAACAGGTCTGCAGCTCCCATCGAACGAAACTGCAATATGTAGACGTCCTTCTGGAGTTGGCTGACTAATTTTCAACTGCAAGTACATCAGTCGAACCTGTTCAGCTGCCTCCTGAAGGTGCCTATCAGCAGCCCGATGAACTCCTGAATGCAGCGTCTTCTGGTAGAGCTGCCATGTCTTCAGATGCATGGGTGGGGGCATGTTCATGAGAGCGAAAAATCATCTCAGTTGGGTGAACCCAATCCCAATGGAGGTGGCAGCAACGACGAGACGACGGTTGATGTCACAGCCATTGTGCACAGTACCTGTCTTTGGTGAGGTCCTGACCGCCGTAATGGTGTTCCCACATGCTGAGCAGAACACTTTCAGCTTGCTCGCTGATCCAAACATCGCCGACTGATTTTGGTCACTGTTAACGGCTGGTCACAATCTCGGCAGCGGAACACGGAGACGAGCTTGTTCATCATGCTCATGCTGACGATCACGTTCTCGTCATCACCTACTGGCTCTCTTGTCTCGCTCTTGAAACGACGAAGTTTCTTGGCACTGGTAGGGACAGATTCTGACGATGAGGAGGCGAAGTTTCTTGGCACTGGTAGGGACAGATTCTGACGATGAGGAGGCGATTGCTTTCGCAACATCAGCTGCGCCAGAAGCAGATTCTATAAACGTGAGTGCGGAGGTTGCCGAATCACTACTAGCGAGAGGTGCATCTTCGGTCGAAGTAGAACTAGAAGCAAGCGCTGTTGATTCTCGAGCTCCGGATCGCCGCTCGCACGTGGTGCGGTGTCGATCGAAACAGAAGCGATCACTGTCGAATTCTCCGCTCTGGAGCCTGTTCACAAGTCTACCGTTGTCTTCCTTTTTTTCTTCGGCTTTTCCCCAAATTTATGCAGCGTAGCAAACTTCTTTGCATCCCTCCTCGGCATTTTTGCACTTGGTTGATTGATACTAAAGACGCCGTGCGTTCCTTATGTCGAAAAGAGCCGAAGCTAGTTTCGGCAACAGCCGGAACAGCCGACGAAGCTAGCTTCGGCTGTTTCTGTTCATCATATCGGCCACGATCACGCTCTGCGAACGGGTTAAGCGACCAATCAGAGCAAAGGATAGACAGAGGCTTCTCTTTTGAAGCGTTTCATTGGTTCACACTAGTTTCCGATTTCTGCTTCGTGTGCTTTTAAGCAGATTTGCACGATTGGCCGAGGCATCAAAATGGCTACCCATCAGCCGGTGCGGTTACACCTAACCCCCCCCCCCCCCAAAAAAAAAATTCTCAACGGATTTACACGAATCTCGAGAGTGACCAAATTGGTCATCAAATCCGAGGAAATCCTCGGATCCGCGGAAAATTTTCATCCCTGACACATACACAGAACCATGGCCGGTACATGACCCATCACTAGTACCACAACAGGCATGCACACATACACAGAACCATGGCCGGTACATGACCCATCACTAGTACCACAACAGGCATGCACACATACACAGAACCATGGACGGTACATGACCCATCACTAGTACCACAACAGGCATGCACACATACACAGAACCATGGCCGGTACATGACCCATCACTAGTACCACAACAGGCATGCACACATACAAATAGCCATGGACGGTACATGTTGACTTCGTTCAAACTGCCTTGGTACCTAAAACTACAAACTGAAAGTTAACAATAGCAGGTTACTAAACAGGGTATGTGGTTGGGGAAATCAGAGTATTTCTAAAACAGTCCACACGATGAGTCAAGGTGATCACAAGCTGAAATAAGGAGAAAGGTTTTACTGCAGTAATAACCACCACCACCACCACTTCTATTTCGTCTTTTTTTCCATATTAGTTCTTTTTTTTTTTACATAGAATTCTTTTCAGGTAATGTCATCCCTGGTGGCCACAGAGCAGTGCCCAGTGACAGGCTTGGCTCCTTGCAAGGGGACTTGAGGCACTGCAGGTGAAGCACCCTGCCCAAGGAAGCTGCTTCAGGATCCACGCAGACTTGGTGGCCCCCCCCCCCCCCCCCCCCCCCCCCCCGAAGCACAGCAGGTGCAGTTGAGCACTTCAATCCCTGGACTAGAGTGAAACCCCTGCTTAGGCCACGCACTCAAAGTCATGGTTACGGTAACCTGAATGTGAAACCCCTGCTTAGGCCACGCACTCAAAGTCATGGTTACGGTAACCTGAATGTGAAACCCCTGCTTAGGCCACGCACTCAAAGTCATGGTTACGGTAACCTGAATGTGAAACCCCTGCTTAGGCCACGCACTCAAAGTCATGGTTACGGTAACCTGAATGTGAAACCCCTGCTTAGGCCACGCACTCAAAGTCATGGTTACGGTAACCTGAATGTGAAACCCCTGCTTAGGCCACGCACTCAAAGTCATGGTTACGGTAACCTGAATGTGAAACCCCTGCTTAGGCCACGCACTCAAAGTCTGTAACCTGAATGACTTTTTTCCAATTAAGAAAAAAAAAAATTGTGTGCTGTCCCTTCTTCCCTGAGCACTCGGGTAATCCACTATTTAAGTTATTTTAAAAAAAGGTCATTTTCAGCGATGGAAAGTGGTTTATATCTTAAGCAGCCAACCCTTTCACATGCAGAAGCAAGCAATAGTGCCTCCCAGATGGTGTTTGCCAACAAGCTTCCCGCCACCCAGGACCAGGCTGCTACGCACCTGTGAGGGGCTTGGTGGACTTCTGGGGAATGAAGGGCTCCTTGTGGACCACCTCTGCAGGCTGCGCCTTGAACCTGACGAAATCCTTCAGCTTCTTGCTCTCCTCCTCCAGCTGTGGGAAGAGAGCAAGGGCAAGGCCATGCAGTGAGAGGCTGTATGCATGACAAGCTAAGTCAAGTGGTGTGTGTGTCACCTTTGCTCTACCCTTACACAGTGGTGTGTGTGTGTGTGTGTCACCTTTGCTCTACCCTTACACAGTGGTGTGTGTCTGTGTCCTCACCTTTGGCCTACCCTTACATAGTTGCGCAAGCTCCCTTCCATGCATACTGTTAATTGTTTGGTGCGAAAGAAAGAGTGAAGGGAGAAAGGGGAGGGGTAAGGGGGAGGGGGAGGGCAAAAGAGAAAGGATAGATGGATTTTGACAGCTTATTAGCCTTTGCAAGACCATTGAGCATGAAAATCATTAAAATAGTTTAGAGCAAGCACAAATCAAGTCATGATGTCCTCAGTTATTCGCTTCTTATGAATCATACAGGGAGACACGTTGAGGAGAAGAGGAAGGAATGATATGAGAGAGAAAGAGAGCGAGATAGATAGATAGAGAGATAGAAAGAGAGAGAGAGAGAGAGAGAGAGAGAGAGAGAGAGAGAGAGAGAGAGAGAGAGAGAGAGAGAGAGAGACATGAACACACACACCACAGATGCTCAGATAGAGACAGAGAAGAATACACCTGGGGCGAGTTTCAAAATAGGTAGTCGATCTTGGTCGCAAGATCTTGCTTCGCAGTAAGAGCTAGCTAAGAAAGAAACTACCCAACATTCCCTCGTTCTAGCCTCATTTCGAACTTTTGTCTCCATGGTCACAGCGTACACAAATATCCGTGTACCTCGACATCACCATAATCCAACAACATTCTGAAGTCTATCTTGCATCTTTTTCTCATTCCATAACTTAACATGCACAATAACTCAAAATATAAAATCCAAAAACGTCACTCCTAATGACACGATGCTCATGCTGTCCGCCATCTTGAATCTCACTAGCTAGTCACCTCCCCAGCTGCCTCGCTCAATCTCCCCTCATCTACGATTGGCTCGCGAGCAAGTAAAGAATGAAACTGCCCAATCGGCGAGATCTGCGTAGCTCTACTGAGATCTTCGCATATTGAAACTCGCCCCAGCATACAGCAATGCCCACACTACCGTTCACATATCTCCCCCTCCCTCCGCCCTACCCCCACACACTCACCTTCCTGGTAAACGCCTCCTGGTACTTCTTGCCTCGTTCGTCAATGGACAGGTGGAAGGGTTCGGGACAGGTGGGGTCCTTTGGCTTGCGCGGGGGCAGAAGGTCAGGAGACAGACTGGGCAAGGGGTTGGCCTTGAACTCATGGGCCTGCAGATAAGTCAAAGGTCAAGGTAATGGTGTTCATATGATTTATTGTCCATGTCTGGGTTTCAAACAGCTTAACACTCCACCCCACGATCCCTGAGCCTACTGTCCAATCTTATGCTGGCCGCTGAAGACAAAGGCAGTGACGGACAGACAAGACAACACAGACAATGCTGGCCGCTGAAGACAATCGCAGTGACGGACAGACAAGACAACACAGACAAGTAACAGTGCTATCTTCAATCCATCCACGGCTCTAGGCTGTTACAAGAGTTAATCCCACCCCAGCAGTAGCCTTACTTTTCAAATTAAATCATATAATTACAAGAAGGGCAAAGCCCATACGACTCACATGCTTGACCTTGACATGACCTTGACCTTCAGGTGACCTTCAAGGTCAAGGTCAAACAACTAAACCTACCAATGACATCATACACAAAGAAATGCTTTACAAATTTTCCTACCAAAATACACGTGACCTTGACCCAAGGTCAAGGTCATCCAAGGTCATGCAACACAAAGCTGTTAATTCAAGACATAGGAAGCACAATGGTGCTTATTGGCACTTTCTACCATGAGATATAGTCACTTTTAGTGGTTCACTACCCCATTTTGGTCACATTTCATAAGGGTCAAAAAGACCTTGACCTTGATGATATGTGACCAAATGTGTCTCATGATGAAAGTATAACATGTGCCCCACATAATTATTAAGTTTGAAACAGTTATCTGCCATAGTTCAGGGTCAAGGTCACTTCAAAATATGTATACAATCCAACTTTGAAGAGCTCCTGTGACCTTGACCTTGAAGCAAGGTCAACCAAACTGGTATCAAAAGATGGGGCTTGCTTTGACCTATATACCACTTGTAGCTAAGGTCGCCATTCTCAATAACGTGGGAGAAAATTGGGAAAATGTGAAAAATGACTGTTTTTGAGACCACATTTATGGCTCCTGTGACCTTGACCTTGAAGCAAGGTCAAGTCACTATGTATGTTTTTTGAGGCCTTGTCATCATACACCATCATGCCACATTTGGTGTTGATAGACTTAATAGTCTCCAAGAAAAATCCAATGTTTAAGTTTTTTACGCCCGGACGGACGACACGGCTCAGTACATACTCACTTTTGCTTCGCATGCGAGTCAAAAATGGAAATTCTACAGCTGAAGCATTATTGCAACTGACCTCATCAGAGGCACCTTACAAAGTTCAGTATCCAGCCAAGACTTTACAGTGCGTCATTTGAAGACAATCTAAGTCACCATGCTAGAAAGTGTCACTTCGTGTGGACTGCACTCAAGGCAGAGGCAACAAGTGGCGTCAGACTGAAAGACAGTTGACAGAGCGTTCTTGGTGCCGCCATGCAAGACAGGAATGCAAGTTGACCACTGCATTCATCTGCATAAGAAGTGAAGAATGGCATTTTCCATCTGTCCAGCTGTCACCATTGTCTCTATATCCAATCTTTCTGTGTCAGTGTATCCATCTTTCCATTCCGTCTCTCTGTAACCTCCCAAATCTCTTTCCCTACATCTCTCTCTCTCTCTCTGTCTCTCTCTCTATGTCGGTCTGTCTCTCTCTCTCTCCATGCAAAGGTGCATGCCTTACGGCAACACAGTGCACAGCATGCTGGGACACCAAGGGGGATGCTGTCTGCATGCTCATGGTTCTATTTTTAGCTCTTCTCTCTTACACCTGCTGCAGGTTTCCCAGACAATCCCAACACATCATTCATTCATTGGCAATCCTCTCATAGGGCCAGAGGCTCGTTTCCTCTCAAAATGTATTTTCAACCTGTTCAGAGGTGTGTTCACGGTAAGCATCTGTGTGGTGAGGTTCAAGTAGGAAAAACAAAAAACCTTTGGGCTTTTCAAGTGTTACGCCAAAACGCACTCATCTCTGAATTTTTAAAATACCTTTTGAAATGAAACATGCCTCTGGTCCTGCAAGAGGATCACACAGGATGAATTTGGATTCTTTCTGCAAAACCCGCTCCAGTTCCCACCCATGGCTGAGTGATGTCATCCAAAAATGTGCAGATTCATTCTCTGCGTCACAGGATAGCTCAAGGCCACACACCATTTCAGAAATGAAATTGGGCTGTGCATGAGCAAACCTTTGGCAAAATCAGTAGGAGACTAAGTCAAAACCTGTTTTCTGTAGCTTTACTCAAACTGCTTCATACATGCTTTTTTTCTGCTTGTGAAATTTGTAATACAAACTCTCTCTTGCATCCGTTCACCATCACCCTTTTTCTTTATTAACTTCAAAAAAAAAGTTATTGACACGGTCCAGAGTTTTGGATTAAAACAACTAGTTTTCAGCAGTACTCTGGAATTTCCTGACAAAAGCAACAGGTGACCAACTCAAACTAGAAAGGTATTTGACAATGAATGACTGAATGCGTGAAAGAAAGAAATAATGAAGTTTTACAGCCTATCAAATAGGCCTTTGTGGGCTATGAAAAGCATTGGCTACAAACTCGTTAGTTGGTTATCGTAAGAGCAAATGAAATCTCAATTTCCCTAAGAATTGTGCGGACTCAATGGGTCTATTCTTGCCCCCGACCTGCAGGGGAAAGATGCCCATAAAAGGAGCTGCAGAAACTATGGAAAGACTTCTGTTAACAAGGCACACTAGTGAACTCATATTAGTTTATGTATTCATTTATTAATTTACATCTATCAGATGCTGTGGCCCGCCAGCTTGTGACCAGTCAGCTCCGCCATCTTTCCCACACCCCTCTCCTCAGACGAGTCCATTAGAGTGGGCCATTATTAGAAGTCATTCCGAAACTACTCCGTGTGACTCATGCGGGCAGGCTTCAAGCAGAGTGCGGAAAAAAACAAAGGAAAAGGTAGCTTCCCAAATGAAACACAACAGAAACTTCACACCTCTTTATCTTTCTTTCCCTATCGCCAAACCAACTGCTGCAGCGAGAGAAACGCTCCCAGAAGAAATGTCATGCCGGAAACCCAAACAAGGGATCAAGGCACACAGTACCTTCTGCTTCTCCTCCAGAATCTCTCGGATTTTCTCTTCTTTTCTCATTAGCATGTGCCTATCGCGCTCCTCAAAAGTGAAGGGCTGGGGGGTGGTGTGGGCATGGGGAAGCTTAGGCTGGAAAGGCAGGCCACTGTGGGGCACCCTGGCCGGGAGGGGACCACCACCCTCCCGCTGTCGGCAAGAAAAGAGACAAAAGGAAGCAGGAGTGAGAGGATGATGAAGAGAGTCTCAGACTTCCACACTTGGCAGCAGCAGCTGATGGTGCAACTCCCAGAAGATGGAAAAATCATTCCACTGGCATAAACTTTTCTGTCAAATTTTGGATGGGGTGGGGCAGGGCAGGGTGGGGTGGGGCAGGTAAAAAGAGCCATGCATATCTCAAGAAAGAAAAAACAACTGTGACACGAAGTGTCCACGGGTAACTTTTGAACTCTAGCCACAGATGTATGAACACTGTGTACAGTTGATGTTTGCATAGATCTGTATTACTCCTGTGCACTTAATAGCTGTCACCCATCCTATTGTTTAATCACTTCCTACAGGTTGGATGCTTTCTACTGAAGGTCTCTATCCTGGGAATCCATTTCTCTGCTGACTTGGCCTTCAGCAGTGCTCTCTTTGAAGGCTACAGAGTACAGGACATGGCTCACTGTGCTCCCTGACATCATGCTCATTTCAGTATACAGCCATGATGTTCCCTTGCGACTGAAGCCCTTGCCTGGTTTTAGTTTTTATGAAAAGGAGAGAAAAACTCTCTCTGCCTCTGCGTTGCTCTGGAGAATGACCAGGAGACCTTCATGCAATGCACAAGTGTGGGACACATTCATTTTAATATCATATCAGCCACAAAAAATGTCTTGGAATTATTCAAACTTGACTTGGAATATTGGTATTTTGGTTCATTTTCATTAACAGTTGATTATTCGGACTAAACTGGTGCAGGTGGGAGGTCTGGCATTATCCGCCTCACTGGAACAAACATCGTCCCACATATCCAGCAAAGATCTTGATGCAAGGCAAGAAAAACTCATGCCAGGAAATGGTTTCCGTCTTCTGCAGTTTCCAGCAAAGCCGAGTCAGCTGCTACTGCCCAGACAAGAGACAGGCAGGACAGTCTTACCTGTTCCTCCTCCTGTGAGGAGGTGTTTCTGGCAGCGGGGCGCCCCTCAAAGCTGAAGGGCTGCGGCACAGTGTGTCTGTGACTGAGCGTGGGCTGGAAGGGGACGCCGAGGTGGGGCACTGCGTGGGAGCGCTTGTACAGCTCCTGCTCTCCCTGCAAGAAAGGCCCCTGCTCTGCTTGACCCACCAAAGCTGCCCCTTTCCCATGCAACGGATGACCTTTGACCTGTGCAGGCAGGAATGACTCCTCCCCCGGCCATCATAGGCAGATAGGTAGGTAAGAAGGTAGGTGAGCAAGAAGGTAGGTAGGTTGAAAGGTTGGTGGGTAGGAGGGTAAGAAGGTAGGAAGGTAAGAAGATAAGGTAGAATGGTAGAAAATAGATAGGAAGGTAGGTAAGTGGAAAGGCAAGTTGGTCAGTAGGTTGGAAGATAGGCAGGAAGGTATGGTATGAAGATTTGGGAGGTAGGTATGAAGGTAAGTAGGAAGGTAATTAGGTAGGAAGATAAGATGGTAATTAAGAGAGCCAGTACATAAACTGGTAGGCAGGTAGGTAGGAAGGTAAATAAGCTGGAAGGAAAGTAGGTCAGTAGGTGGTGGTAGATAGGATGGAAAGAAGGAAGGAAGATAAGGTAAGTAGATACAAAAGACAAAAGTTCTTTGCACATTTTGAGAATACAGACACACAATCATGTACAGGGCAGTAAAATCACATAACGGTGATGTACAGAACAAGAAGTAAATTCACACACCTAGGGTAGAAAACTGATCAAGATATAGGACCATCAGACCTGTTTACATTAAGTTGTGCAAAATAGGGAGATGGCGACTCAAAAATCGGGAGATTTCAATAAAAAGCAGGAGATTTTTATTTTTAGATATGTGTACCATCCCAGGTCACAAACTTCATAACAATTGAATACAAATCAGCTGAAAGTGGAATAAAAAACTCAGAAATCAGCTGAAACGCCAATAAGTCCCATCTCTGATCAGGGAGGCGAAAAGTCAAATTCTCTCTCTTCCGCGCGCCGGCGCTCACTCTCTCTCTCGTGCGCGCGCGCGCTGTCTCTCTCTCTCACTTGCTCGCTCTCTCTCTCTCTTGCACGCGCGCGCTTTCTCTCGCGCTCTCTCTCTCGCGCGCACGTTCTCTCTCTCGTGCGCGCACGCGCACGTTCTCTCTCTCGTGCGCGCACAAGTTCTCTCTCTCGTGCGCGCACAAGTTCTCTCTCTCGCTCTCTCTCTCTCTCTCATTCTTGCCTCCGTGGCTCACGTTGATGTCTTTTTTGCAGAACGTGCAAAACCCGCGTGATTGCGATTTAGACGATGGGCGAAATGCCGGGAATTCGGATTTTCACTCAGCCTTCCACTTTGCGTTGTACTTTACTCTCTTTCTGCTTCTGACATCAGTGGACTTTCTTTTCTCATCCTCTGTGTCACACTCACTGTCGGATTCAGAATCGGTTCCGCGATTCTTTCTCATTGACTTTTCAATCGACGCCATCATTCGGATCAGTCAAGCAAAATGGCGGCTATTCCAGATTGTAAACTGGCTCTCGATTGGACAAAGGCCCTGACTCAACCAATCAAACAAATTGTACTGCAGAACGACCTTCAGTGGCGTAGTAGAAAGTTCGGATCGTCATGTAAACGCTTCGGAAACGAAATAAACCTTTCAAAATTTTTCATTTTCGGGAGATCGGTGAAAAAAAAATCGGGAGATTTACGAAGCTAGCGGGAGGTCGGGAAATAGGGTCTGAAATCGGGAGTCTCCCGCTAAAATCGGGAGAGTAAACAGGTCTGGACCATGTATCATCACATTATCATTACATATTTGGGTCTTCAGAGCAATAATTTCCTCACTTCACTGCTCCCTTCCCACAAAACCTCCTCTCACCAATAAAGAATTCTTAAAACGAAAACCCCCCACAAACTCCCCCCCCCCCCCCCCCCCCCCCCCCCCCCCCCAAAAAAAAAAAAAAAAAAAAAAAAAAAAAAAAAAAAAAAAAAAAAAAAAAAAAAATGCCCCTGATCACATGCAACCCCTGGCTAACTTCACTGTCTAGCATCTAAAGTGTAACATCTGGCGGTAGCTATTCAATGCCCCTCATTAGATGCAACCCCTGGCTAACTTCACTGTCTAGCATCTAAAGTGTAACATCTGGCGGTAGCTATTCAATGCCCCTGATCACATGCAACCCCTGGCTAACTTCACTGTCTAGCATCTAAAGTGTAACATCTGGCGGTAGCTATTCAATGCCCCCTGATCACATGCAACCCCTGGCTAACTTCACTGTCTAGCATCTAAAGTGTAACATCTGGCGGTAGCTATTCAATGCCCCTCATTAGATGCAACCCCTGGCTAACTTCACTGTCTAGCATCCCAAGTGTAACATGTGGCGGTAGCTATTCAATGCCCCTCATTAGATGCAACCCCTGGCTAACTTCACTGTCTAGCATCTCAAGTGTAACACATGGCGGTAGCTATTCAATGCCCCCTGATCACATGCAACCCCTGGCTATCTTCACTGTCTAGCATCTCAAGTGTAACATCTGGCTGTAGCTATTCAATGCCCCCTGATCACTGGGCCGCGCCAATCTGTCACAACTCACCACGGTGCCTTCTAGTATGGCTCTGGGCACGGGCTGGGCGTGGAACTCAAACTTCTCCTCCTCCTCCATTGGGCGCTCCCGCTCCTGCAGACGACGCTCCATGCTCAGGTGGAACTCCTCAGGCTGCGTGGGCGGCTTGCGGGCCACCGTGGGAACCCCCGAGTTGGGCACCTCCAAGATCTTGCGGTTCAGGGGGCAGGCATGAAACTGGTTCCTGAAAAGTACAGAGAAAGCTTGAGTGAGAGAGAGAGAGAGAGAGTGAAAGTGAGAGAGAGTGAGAGAGAGAAAGTGTCATGCAGGTGTACATGTTAGTGTGCATGCCAGCTTGCGTTATTCCTCTGTGTGTGTGTGTGTGTGTGTGCGCGCGCGCGTGTGTGCATGCATGTACTAACATGGATGTGTATTATGAATTCCTACATATAAGTATGAATAACAGTTTATATGTATGCCTCTGTGTCTGCATTTGGGTGTACGTAAACATGTGCTAAGAGACTGACAGTGAATCATACACACAACCATCATTCTCAAACACACACACATACACACAGGAACACACAATTTCAGTTCTGTCAAAACTGAGGCGAGATGTTTGTCAGTGCCTGCAGATAAAACAAGAACAAAAAGACGAAGAAAGAGAAATAAGGAGAAGATAGCAATAATGATAAAGACCAATTCTTGCATGAAGCCAAGAAGGAAATCGCGGAAGAAAGATGAGAAAAAAGAACATGCCAAGTGGTGCCTACTTCTTCATTTCCTCCACTTCCTGGTCCTCCAGGTCCTTTCTGGACGGGACAGTCACGGGTCTGAAGCGTCCTTTGGTCTGCAGGTTGGGCGTCTTGGGCACCGTTAGTTTGGGCGAGCGCGACCTCTCTCTGGCCGTCTGGCCACTTCCCGTGTTGGCTGTCGGGGAGAAAGGTAGAATGAAAACTGGCGCAGGACAACCACATCAATGTGAGCACCAGTAGTGCCCAACGCATGGACCCACTACAGAGCCGCAAGCTCATCAAGTTGTCATGACTCGGTACTCACGTCATGAGATTGCAGGACAATCACTTCCCCAAGCATTGTCTTGCTTACGGTTGGAGGTATCAGTCCCAGCAACATCACCATAGTTCCAGCACCCCATTTACTCCCACCTCTGCAAGTCTAGACAGGCCTGCAGAGCCACCTCTGATCCCAGTGACAGACACACACACAGTCCTAGTTATCCCCGAGACCCAAGGGACAACCGCCAAGGCGCAGTGTTGATAGCAACGCGGCACACGGCTCACATCAGCTGTCAGAGAATCCTTCCGTGCTGGAGACTGGGTGAAGGTAAAGGTGCCTTTCATACTGTGACTTTTCACGTGATGACGAAACTACATATTTTTTATCCCCTGGTCTTTGGGCTTCCCTTGTTATCACTGCAAAACCATCTCAAACACTGTGGATGTATGCCTCTTGTTATCACTGCAAAACCATCTCAAACACTGTGGATGTATACCTCTTGTTATCACTGCAAAACCATCTCAAACACTGTGGATGTATGCCTCTTGTTATCACTGCAAAACCATCTCAAACACTGTGGATGTATACCTCTTGTTATCACTCCAAAACATCTCAAACACTGTGGATGTATGCCTCTTGTTATCACTCCAAAACCATCTCAAACACTGTGGATGTATGCCTCTTGTTATCACTCCAAAACCATCTCAAACACTGTGGATGTATGCCTCTTGTTATCACTCCAAAACCATCTCAAACACTGTGGATGTATGCCTCTTGTTATCACTGCA
Source organism: Theodoxus fluviatilis (assembly GCA_034096865.1). NCBI lineage: Eukaryota > Metazoa > Mollusca > Gastropoda > Cycloneritida > Neritidae > Theodoxus > Theodoxus fluviatilis. Next base: position 58,189 of record JAWQFJ010009928.1, on the reverse strand, counting down.
AAACCATCTCAAACACTGTGGATGTATGCCTCTTGTTATCACTGCAAAACCATCTCAAACACTGTGGATGTATGCCTCTTGTTATCACTGCAAAACCATCTCAAACACTGTGGATGTATGCCTCTTGTTATCACTGCAAAACCACCTCAAACACTGTGGATGTATGCCTCTTGTTATCACTGCAAAACCATCTCAAACACTGTGGATGTATGCCTCTTGTTATCACTCCAAAACCATCTCAAACACTGTGGATGTATGCCTCTTGTTATCACTGCAAAACCATCTCAAACAATGTGGATGTATGCCTCTTGTTATCACTCCAAAACCATCTCAAACACTGTGGATGTATGCCTCTTGTTATCACTCCAAAACCATCTCAAACACTGTGGATGTATGCCTCTTGTTATCACTGCAAAACCATCTCAAACACTGTGGATGTATGCCTCTTGTTATCACTGCAAAACCATATCAAACACTGTGGATGTATGCCTCTTGTTATCACTGCAAAACCATCTCAAACACTGTGGATGTATACCTCTTGTTATCACTCCAAAACCATCTCAAACACTGTGGATGAATGCACCAGACTTAACTTTTAGTTTCAAACCTCAGCACTTTGGGATATCTGAGTACGTGAGGTCAAACACAGTGACGTCAAAATATACCAACATCTCAAGATTGGCACTGCAGAGTGAGTTAGTCAGTCAAGGACCTTGGTAGCTCAGCAGTCATAGCACCAGGAAAGTCACAGGTGTCGTCTCCACCTGATGTCCAAGACTTCCTCTGTCTGAGGCACCATCTCTTCAGGCTCTATAATACATGTACTTTTTCTGATGCTAGGAACTACAGCAAAGAGCCGCCAAGACAGAAACTGCAGTTTAGAGGCTTCAATAGTCAAATCTGCTGGGATAAGATTATGAAACACACACACACACAATCCAGCCAAGACATAAATATGCTGAAAACCTGCTACAGATACACTGTAAAAGAAAACCAACAGCAACAGATACACAACCAAACACTTGAAGCCAGGACTGACCTCGGGGTCTGGAACGGAAGCGGTCTGGAGTTTCCTTCTGGAAGTTGACAACTTTCTCCGCCATAGATCGGAACTTGGTGTTGGTGGCCGCCGGTTTGCGGGTCTCTGTCAGCTTGAAGGGCTGGGGCAGTGTCAGTCCCCTCAGTGCCGACTGCAACAACCAACCCCACAAAGTAAATGATGATGATGGTGATGGTGGCATTGGCAATAATGGTGGTCATGGTGATGACGAAGATGAAAACTGTTAATGGCTGTGGTGGTGGAACAATGATTTTCGACCATAGTTGTATTAGTGATAGATGAGGTGGTGGTAGTGGAGGTGATGATTTTTTTTACAGTGGGGAGAGTTTTGGAGGTGATTGTGATAGTTGCATTAGTTGTGGATGAGGTGGTGGAGGTGGTTGTGGTTTCATTGGTAGTAGTGGTGGTTTGGTTGACTGCAGTGGTTGTGACTGTGTCAACTGTAGTTGTAATGGTGGCAGTGGTTGTAGTGGTGGTGGCAGTTGTGTTGGTTGCAGTAGTAGTGGTGGCTGTGTTGGTTGTAGTGGTGGTGGTTGTGTTGCTGTCATGGCGGTTGTAGCAATGGTGGTGGTGTTGGTTGTAATGGTAGTTGAGGCAGTGGTGATGGTGGTGGTTGTGGTGATATGTTGGTTGTAGTGGTTGTTGTGGTGACGGTGGGTGATGGTGGTGATGGTTAAGGCGGTGGTAGTGGTGATGGAAGTGATTGTGGTAGTGGTGATGGAAGTGGTTGTGGTGGTGGTAGTGGTGATGGAAGTGGTGGTGGTGGTGATGGAAGTGGTGGTGGTGGTGATGGAAGTGGTGGTGGTGGTGATGGAAGTGGTGGTGGTGTGTGATGGAGTGGTGGTGGTGGTGATGGAAGTGGTGGTGGTGGTGATGGAAGTGGTGGTAGTGGTGATGGAAGTGGTGGTGGTGGTGATGGAAGTGGTGGTGGTGGTGATGGAAGTGGTGGTAGTGGTGATGGAAGTGGTGGTGGTGGTGATGGAAGTGGTGGTGGTGGTGATGGAAGTGGTGGTGGTGGTGATGGAAGTGGTGGTGGTGGTGATGGAAGTGGTGGTGGTGGTGATGGAAGTGGTGGTGGTGGTGATGGAAGTGGTGGTAGTGGTGATGGAAGTGGTGGTGGTGGTGATGGAAGTGGTGGTGGTGGTGATGGAAGTGGTGGTAGTGGTGATGGAAGTGGTGGTAGTGGTGATGGAAGTGGTGGTGGTGGTGATGGAAGTGGTGGTGGTGGTGATGGAAGTGGTGGTAGTGGTGATGGAAGTGGTTGTGGTGGTGATGGAAGTGGTTGTGGTGGTGGTAGTGGTGATGGAAGTGGTGGTGGTGGTGATGGAAGTGGTGGTAGTGGTGATGGAAGTGGTTGTGGTGGTGATGGAAGTGGTTGTGGTGGTGGTAGTGGTGATGGAAGTGGTTGTGGTGGTGGTAGTGGTGATGGAAGTGGTTGTGGTGGTGGTAGTGGTGATGGAAGTGGTTGTGGTGGTGGTAGTGGTGATGGAAGTGGTTGTGGTGGTGGTAGTGGTGATGGAAGTGGTTGTGGTGGTGGACACCTCCTACCACCCAACGTCTCCTCATCCCTACAGACCTATCTTGACCCCAGCCCTCAGCATCTCATGATGCAATGCACTGAAAAATAGTCATTGACGACACGTCGGCTCACATGATGCTAGGCATTTGCATACTTCCCCTTGTCAACAGGGGAAATCTCATTCATATAACTTGACCAGACCTCATTGCTGTTTTTTAAAAATAAATATGATTTTTGAAAACAGGCCTATTTTCTTGTGGTTCCAGGGATAATAGATGCACTACAAATAGTGCATCTGGAATGAGTTCAGGCAGCTCACCGAGGCTGTGCTCTTGTCCTGGGAGCGCAGCATGCGCGTGAACTCGGACGGCTTGATCTCCCCCTTGTCTGCCGGGGCCGGCACCGACTTCAGGCGGGCGTCGGTGTGGAAGTTGAAGCCCTGGGGCACGGTGGGTTCCCGCTGCGAGTGCGGGCGCTGGTACCCAGCAGCGTTCAGTGCCAGCTTGCAGCTCTCCTGGTTCAGGCGGATGTGGTTGCTGAGCTCGCGGCGCTTGGACTCGATCTCCTCCAGCTCCAGATCCTCTGTGGTCTTTCCCTTGCAGGCCAGCCCTGGCTGGGGGGCTGCAATGCGTCTGTCAACAGTGGAGAAATTAGTTCTTCTCTGGGGTTGGGGTGTGTGTGTGTGCGTGTGTGAGAGAGAGAGAGAGACCATAGTCATGGCATCTAAATATCTGAATCTGTAAAATGTACAATAGTAGCTGCTTTGTTCCATCTCAAAGCCAACTGTGTTGACAGCATGACTTTGTCTGAAGATCGCCGCCTGTAATTTGACGTGGTATTTCCCTCCCCTCTCTGTCAAATGTGTCACTGGAACAGATCACATGAACTCTCTCTTGACTTTCAGTCCACTGCACTGACAGAATCATATGTCCAAAGATCATTCTGTAAAAGATGCATTATTGCCCCGCCCCACCCCCACAGGCTGTCACTGTCATCATGCCATGATCATATTTGTAAAAATATTTAGGATGCACTGTCAAGTTACAGACAGAATTGTCAAACTATTTGTGTGAGTCAGTTTAATGTGGCACAAGCTTTCCTTCCCACCTCTCCATTTGAGTTCAACACAAAAGTCTGTGGCTGAATGTATCATTACCCCAAAGTAACTGAATAAATGCACCCAAAGAAAGAACCCAGTAAATTGTGCATGGTGTATGCATGTGTGTCTGTGTGTAACTGTGTGCATGTGTGTCTGTGTATGTGTGTGACTGACTGCATGTGAGTGTGTGACTGCATGTGAGTGTGTGACTGCATGAGTGTGACTGCATGTCTGTGTGACTGTGTTGTGTGACTGTGTTAGTGCACGACTTTGTATGTGACTGCATGTGAGTGTGTGACTGTGGATGTCTGTGTGTGTAACTGTGTCTGCATGTGCATCTGTGCGTGTGACAGTATGTAACAGTGTATGTGTGTTTGTGCATCTGTGTGTGCGGCTATGTGTGACTGCGTGTCTGTGTGACTGCATGTGTGACTGTATGTGTGTGACTGCATGTGTGACTGTGTGCTTACAAATGTGTGTGCCTATGGGGCTTTCTTTTGCTTCTTTTTTTTAAGATAATTTCATTCTGACCAAATATTTTCCCTCAAGGACAAAGATGTCGGCTCCACAAAGGCATGAGGAAGTGCAGCGAGAGACATGAGTACTCAGCATGTAGCAACAACTCTCAAATCAAACAGGTGCATGTTAATTTCATCCAAAACTAACTAGTAGCACATAAAGAAATCCTTATGGCATGACTTCAGTAAACATAGCAAGTATGAAGGACACAGAAATCACAGCATGTTACAAAACAAAATCATTAGACAAGGATAACAACATTAAATTGAAATTGTAAAGCACCAATGACAACTGAATCGGTGCAAATCGATGAATAAATGAAAACTTTCAAAACACAAACAACAATAAGCATTATCTGAATTATTTCAGGTTTACCTTCGTTTTACAATAATCCTTTTTCTGAGGAATGGAAATAGTGAAAGCTTACCCTGAGCTGAAGAAAATCACTTATGTCAAACTCAAAGTAAAGATAAATATAAAACAAAAACTCTTTGCAGCAGTCTGCTCACACAACCCAAACTTGCTTGGGGGGTGGGTGGGGGTGGGTGAGCAACAATCGCATAACTGTTCCAAAGAGTTGTCCCATTTGCAAACCGTACCACTGACCACACACACTCACCACATCGCATCAACAAAAGTTTGACTAGCTTGACACAGAAGATCCCAAACCACTTTCAACGCCCACATTGAGAACTGCATCTTGCACAGAGAGGAAAAGGTGTCATTTTGTATAGCGACTTATCGGCCCCTCCTGGGTCCCAAACTGCTTTACACTTTACTTCCTGATCACCGGGCCACCTGATCAAGCCTTCCATGGCACCTGATCAAGCCTTCCATGGCACCTGATCAAGCCTTCCATGGCACCTCATCACAAGCACAGTCACGTCACAGACAAGAATCACACACACACAGGCACCAGTGCCAGCTCCATCCCCTGGGGAGGGTTCCAACTCAATGCTGGCTCATGGCCGCATACAAGGGTTCATTGCACCAGGATGACAGCTTCACACGTCACCAGGACAAGAATACAACATGCCACCAGATCAACACATTGACATGTCAGGATGATAACTTGAAATATCACCAGGATTGGTTAACAACTTGACATATCAGAATAATAACTTGACATATCCACAGGATGACAACTTGGCATATCAGGAAAATAACGTGAAATCACCAGGATTGGATAACAACTTGACATGTCCTCAACAGGTCATCAAAAGAACTTGACATCACCAGAATGACAACTTGTCATTTCACCAGAATAGCAACTTGAAATATCACCAGAATGACAACTTGAAATATCACCAGAACGACAACTTGAGTATCACCAGAATAAGAACTTGAAACATGACCCAAGTAACAATGAGACATGAGGAGAATAACGACTTGAGATATCACCCAGTAAAAATTAGACATTTCACCAGAACAGTAACTTGACATGTCATCATAATATCTACTTGAGATATCACCAGAATAAGAACTTGCATATTAGAATCAACAATGTTTTGCATCACCAGGATGACAACATGACATGTCATCAGGATGACAACGACAGGTCACCAGGATGACAACTCGACATGTCACTAGGATGAAAACTTGACATGTCACCAGGATGACAACATGACATGTCACCAGGATGACAACTCGACATGTCACCAGGATGACAACATGACATGTCATCTGGATGACAACAGGACATGTCACCAAGATGACAATTTGACATGTCACCAGGATGACAACAGGTCATGTCACCAGGATGACAACTCGACGTGTCACCAGAAAAACATGACATGTCACCAGGATAACAACTTGACATGTCACCAGGATAACAGGACAAGTCACCAGGATAACAACTTAACATGTCACTAGGATGACAACATGACATGTCACCATGATGACAACATGACATGTCGCCAGGATGACAACATGACATGTCACCAGGATAACAACAGGACATATCCCCAGGATGACAACATGACACGTCACCAGAAAAGAGAAAGCTTGAGGTGCATTTACCTTCCAGAGAAACTCATCAACCAGTTCGGTAAAGGCTCAAAACCAGTTACTTCCTGACTACTGACTCACATAAAGTGGTCCTGATGAGACACAGTAGACGGACAAAGACACACAAGACTGACTACTGACTCACAGAAAGTGGTCCTGATGAGACACAGTAGACGGACAAAGACACACAAGACAGACACAAAGCAAAGTCTATGGTACACCCACACCATCTCCACTCCCTGGGGAGCATTCCAACCCAGCGCTGGCTTGCTTCAGCGACAAGGGCTTCTGAACCATATTACCCCCTCCGGGGCACCCTTTTTACTCCTGTGTGGAGAGAAGCAATTTGAATTGGGGCCGGAGCTCTGACCACTGAACCTAGAGGAGCTCTGGGTCTTACTTAATCATGTTGGGCGTGACGGGAATGGTGAGCTTCACCAGCTTGGAGCTTTGGGTTCCATCCTCGTCCTGGACATACATCTCCTCGCTCTGCCGCTTCAGACCTTTTGATGCCAAGCTGCCCGAGCGTCCACGTGTGTGGCGGTGTCCCATCTTTGCCAGGTTGTCTTCAGTGCCCTCAACCTGAGATGCTGAGACGCTGCGGCGAAGCTTCTTGGACGAGTTGGTCTTGCCACTGTCTGCAGCCTGCCTCTTGCGATTCATGCGGTCAGACGGATGCATTTGAGTCTCCCTGCCAGCATTGGTGGTTGCAGCCATGTCAACGACTTCCCTACAAGTCGGGGAACAGCGAGGAGTAGACATCACTAGTAGCAGGGGAACATGGCTGAATGGACTTAACATGTAACTGCTTCCTTTTTCCATCCCATCATACATCACCCATAAAAATTCAATGCAGTCTGAACTCTGATCTGTTTTTGAGCAAGAGTGAGCAATCTCTTCCAATGTTCAACAGGAATGTCTTACAACTTAGTAACATGTCAGGAAATCAGAAGCTTCAGTGCTCAAACTGGGAATTCAGTTTTTAGATGCACAATCACTTTCACAGAAACATCTGGGTGTCAATTCTCCCACTCAGCAATGGCAGAAAAATATAATAATCTTCACTTACACAGCAAGGAAAACATTTGAAGATGCTCTAAAACTGAATCATTTTGAAATGGAGCAGACCACGGCCAATGAGAGAAAGCTGCCATGCAAGATCAGACTGAGTCCTTACACAGACTGGTCCCTCTCTAGAGCTTGGCTGACAGCAACGCAGTGAGCCAGCAGTCGGGGAGAGCGCCGAACTCCATGGTCCCCACTGAAATGCCAAATATCCACAAACCGTTTTGAGAAAACAGCGACAACACCTCCGTCCACAACCATCCATGACAAAGTCCGGAATGAACAGAAGCAGCGCCAGGAATTGTTAGCGAAGAGCAACCACAGCAGGACAAGGCCAAGCACAGGAGGCAAGCCAGCGAAAGATGGACGCAACAAGCCCCATCAACACAAGGATTCAGGCACCACAGCAAGCAACTTCTTTGCCAAAACCAGAAAGCCAGCACCTAGGTCAGAGGTTAACGTGCAGTGATAAAAAGGCAAGCGCTGTGCGAGATCTCTGTCCAGGTGGCAGCAAGAACACCTCAGCAAGACCGATGCTTTGGAGCAGCACACCCTCAAACCGACAGAGCCCTTAGGCCCAAACTGCATGGAGCACCAATACCACATCCAAGACCGAACCCAGTACAACGTCTTGTAAAGCTAAGCAGCATCCTAGCTGCCTGCCCCATGCTGTCCCTTGCTGCCTCTAGAATTTTTGAGTGGGGGGTGGCTCTCCTGTTTTTGTTCTTTTCATTCTTCTAAATTTAGCTGCGGCAACCTCGGGGAAGAGCACCCAGATATTCCTTTCATGATGCTAAATTCAGAACAACATGCTGGAGGAGGAAAACTGCAGGGGCCTGGCCAACAACTGGACCAACATGGGAGTGGCAGCAAGGAGCAGTGAGAGGCTCAGGCTGCATGGGATATGACTTTTCTCTATGATGCAGACAAGTCCAAAGCAGCCTGCTTTACCAGGGTGCAGTGATGCAAATTTCCATTTGCATTAGCTGTGCTTGGAAAAATCATCAGGGTTCGAAACAATTACTTTTCAGTGGTGTGCAAACATTGACCGAATATATTTCGTTTTCAGTTTTGGCACAAGCTGGAAAGGATGATGCAAGGGCATCACTTAGAAAACCTCACAGAGTGTAATGAAATGCACACTTTGCATCACTACAGGGGCAGCCGTTACAAGACTTGATGCGTTAAGACAAGCAGTATTAGAAAATTACTTAGCGTTTGAGGTACGTTACAAAATGCAATACTCCTGCTACTGCTTTTATTCTTCTACTATTATCACATTACAAAACACACAAAGGAACATTAACAAGCTGCCAGTCTCTCTCTCTCTCTCTCTCTCTAACACACACACCACACAATGCGAAGCCACTATTTTGAAAGAACACAAGCACAAACCCGGAAGAGATCTGATAATCAGCACAACTATTTACGAATAAAACAAGCACCACTTATCCTAGATCTCCACATCACAGCAGCTTTCTCCATATGCACAAAGAAAGTTCATTTCATTCCAGGGAGTAAAACTTTTACTAAAAGTTTTTTGAAAGCGAGAGTGCAAAACAAGCTTTGCGCTATAAGCAACACGGCAAACAGGCAGAGTAAGTGAGAGTAAGTGAGAGTGAGTGAGCAAACGAGTGGGTGGGGTTTTGTGGTGAAATAGAGTAGACTCAACAACTGGACAGACAGAAAGAGAGAATGGGGTGGGACGTTTCACAGTGTGATGTCCCATGACTCTTCACTCCACCCATTCTGAACACAGAGATCATAGTATCTCTGACACAGGTTGGTCACGTGACTTCGGCTCCACATTCCATTGATTCTACCAATCAAAATTCAATGTTCATGATCAGAAGACCATTGAGAGTAAAAAGAGGCGATTCTATTTCACTCCAATTATTTATCCCGATAGATAAACACAAATTTTGTGTTCTAATAAAACTAATCTATGAGATTTTCAGGAAATCATTTGAGAACTACTTTTAGCGCGAACGTGTCTATAAGGTTGCAAACTGCCTTGAGCACGTGCGATTGTGTATAGTAATACCAAAGATTATACAGTTATGAATAGTCTTTGGTAATACACGCGATCTTTGGACCTACTATAAACGCAGCGAAAAGGATTCCTATGGGTCCGGGCTGGTTTCGTGAATTTATGGTTATACTCTCGCAAGTAAATGCTTTCTGGCCGGAACCTGTGGTCTAACTGCCTTCACACTGTTTGACGAGCTCCACACTTCGATCATTCGGTGTCGACTGATGGAGTCAGTAAGTGATTTAACCTACATTCCGTCTGTGTTGAACGTTAATCGAATGGAAGTTTCTTCTGTAGGAATCCGTCCGATTCCGAAGTTCAATATTATCGGATAGCTCAGAAGCAGTTTTTCTAAGTTTTATCCTTCTAAGCATACATTAAATTAATGATTCCTCATCAGCAAAAGCACTCAGTGGGTTTCTGAGTGTATCGAAGATTATGCAGACGGGATTGGTTGCCTTACTCGCTCAATGAAGTATAAATATTGCTGTTGTATTCAAAGTCCTTATAATTAGTAGAGTTCACAATATTACACTCTTGTGATTCGAATTTTACCGCATACAAGTTTTACATTCATGGGAAATCGATGTTTAGAAAATGAATTGACGAAAACATGGCTGCCATTATCGAGTGTATCACAACAAGCGGAGGAATACACTCACGATGTGATATGGCATTCAGCGTGGCCGAGACTCTGTGTTCAGAACGGTGGTATGCAATATTATGGAAGATTTAAGGCTATCACGTGACCAACCTGTTGCTGAGACTATATTCACTAGTCTCAGCCACGCTGAATGCACTCCACCCTGTAATAACCACCTTTATCATATATTGTCTCTTGCTGCCCAGCAAAGATGCCTTTACTGTTTACATGCTTGAAGCAACTCCACTGCGAGCTTGTCACTTATGTGCTACAGCTAGAACAAGGAGCCAGAGAAGGAAGACACAAGAGGGAGAAGCTAGAGCCTACCGGATGACTACCACAGCATGGGACTGGCAGCGAGTTGGTGCGGGACATGACATGTTGACCCATTACAGACTAGAGCAAGGCAAGGTCCTTAACCCTCCAACCCCCCAAGTGCCTGTTGCCACCCTACATTCCCAACTTATTCTCCTCTGATGTCTGCTTGAAGCTCTTTGAAGTTTTACAGAATTAACTCCCTTATGTCAGGAGATAAGGGTTAAATCCCCACCTCCACGCAATGAATCATTAGCTTAGAAAAAGAATCTTCTCCCAGACTACATGAGAGAACCTCTTTGAAAATGTTTGTCTTCACCAACCATCACAAAGGCTACACTGGGAACACCATTTACCCAATATACACACACCCCATTTTGAAATCAAATACACACAATCACATGAGGAGTGTGACATGTGCATCTATCCCCAAAGAAATGCAATGCATTCATCAGTAAAGAGTGGGGGAGTGCAAGCAAATGAACAGTGCTGCCTTTGCAAGCTCATGGAACACAAGCAAGAAGCCAAGGTAAGTACTGCGGGCGCCTTGGAGATCCAGGATGCACATGCGTAGACAGGCATGAGATCTTGAAATTGTGAAATTAACTGAAAAAAATAGCGGGGGTCTGGGGGCTGGCGGAAGCCCCCAGTGGGGTCGAGGGGCGAAGCCCCTTGCGGGGGTCAGGGGGCAGAGCCCCCTGAAGCTGAAGAGTTTTCACAATTTTGACTTTTAAAAAGTCACTCTCCTGACAGCTGTGGCAAGTTCAGAACAACATTTTTGATGAGCAAACACCAGATTATAATTGTTGAAATTCATGGTTTGTATTTGAGGCTCTTAAGTTTCCTTACCATAAATTGTACCTTTACTATATAAAAAAAATACATAAATAAATAGACAGGTAGTATGTATATTTTATTTACCACACTGTTATGTTTTGTATTGTGATAAGCTCATCTTATTAGCATTTGCATGTGGTGTATAAATTCAAGCGATTTATCAATGTAAAGATCAAACTCACACAAGACTGAGCCAGCAAAGAGAAGAAAAATAATTAATCTAAAAATGACAGAATAACAATGAAATTTGTCGACACCAAGTTTTATTAGAAATGAAAATGCACACATAGTTCTTTGATCAACAGCAAGTCTAATTTCAATTTCATATCCAACATGTAAATTGTAAAAGATATAACTCAACATTTGTGTGTTATCTTTCAATCTGGACTAGTCGTCAAAACTACATCGTCAGTATGACTAGGCAAAAAGAAAAAAAAGCCAAAAGCAAGAACTGGAGAATACTCAGTTTCTACCTGCCATGAAATTCATCAATAAAATGCTAACTGTATATATCATACCCCTCCATCATTCAACACTACAGTTACCAAACCTTGCACATTCTTTATAAATGAAACAACACATTTACTAGATTTCATCTGTGAACATCAAAATGCACAACTCTGATGAAGTCAACACTTTCTTGTAACTGCAGTTGCTAACCCTACACATTCATTTGGGAAATACATGTACACAAAACATGTAAGTTCATTTGACAAATTAAAAACAGTGAAAAATCCTCTCAAACTCTCTTATCCTGCACCACAGTTGCCAAGGCTAATCATTCATTATGGAAATGATCATATGGGTAACATAAATGCAAGAAGACTGTTGTCTATTTAGTCTAGTTACAAAAGCAACACATCACCATTACAAAATTTGGCATAACTGCTGCAAACACTGGAAAAGTCTCCGGCTGATCCTGAAAAAAATCCATAAAATTGTTAGAAGTATTAAAACTGATACTGAAAGCAAACTTGCACTGGATCATATTACTTTGTAAAAGTACACTGACACACTCCAACTTATAAAGAACACTGCAGTCCATTCCATAACACACACACACACACACACACACACACACACACACACACACACACACACACACACAGGATTTGTTGTCTAAATGGCAATGAGTGGACAGATTTTGTTACAAGAATCTAACGCTCATTTGCAGTTCCAGACCTGCCTACCCCCCCCCCCCCCCCCCCTAACGGGAGATTCTGAAAAACAGGCCTGGGTCCGAGGGGGAAGGGGGCTCAACCGAAACGAGATAGCGGTGTGTGTGTGTGTGTGTGTGCGTGTGTGTGTGTGTGTGTGTGTGTGTAGATCGGCCCAATAGGAGCGCTTTGAGCTCAGCCGAAACGTGAGACAGAGACCGGGGGGGGGGGGGGGGGGGGCGGGGGGCGGAGCACAACCCTATGAGACCGCTTAGACCTCAACCGTATCATGAGAGTGGGGGGGGGGGGGGGGGGGAGAGGAGAGATGACCCTACAGGAGTGCTCCGAGGTCAACCGAAACGTGAGAGCCGGGGGGGGGGGGGGTTCACTGCTATTGAATAATTGACATCGGGAGAATTCAAAGCCTAATCGGGAGGTCGGAAGATGCAGGCCTAAATCGGGAGTCTCCCGATTTTTTCGGGAGAGTAGGCAGGTCTGCAGTTCTCTTTCATAAAGAAAACTGCAGTCCATTCCATCACACACACACACACACACACACACACACACACACACACACACACACACACACACACACAGGACTCCCTTTTCAAGAAACAAACAAAAACAAAACTAAACTTTTTCTTACCGATGCTCCATAAGACTTCGCAGACTGAGTAGATCGTTGTGCAGCCACCTTCACAACGTGACTTTTGGATGTCAGGTGTTGTACACAGCTTTTTTTACCGTTGGTGGCTTAGTTTATCACTTCATCGTTGCACAAACTGCAAACTGCTTTCCCAGCTGAGTTCACTTTGGCGATCGTGTCGCCAACTTTCACCTCAATATCACCAGAAAGGGTAACTTTTTCTTCCATCCATTTGAAACTCCAACAGTTTTTTACATTTCCTCCTTTGTCCAAAGAACATAGACATGTCTATGTTCTTTGCTTTGTCTATTTCTCTTGCTGTCGCTATCTCACTCGGTTTCAGCTTCCGAAGCATTTTCGGTTGAAGCAGGCGGCGAGAAAGATGAAGATGGCGATCGCGTCGAGCGGACGAACTATGTTCCCAAACACGGTCATCCTGACCTCAAAGTGTCTCTCATCAACTACAGCAGCCTTTGCAGGCAAGCAGAGAACGGGGCGATCTAAAAATAGATAACTGATAAGCGAGTCGGAGTGACCTCTACGAACTTTCGCGGACATGTAGCGTAGCGTCTGCAGGCAAGCAGGGAACAGCGCGATCTAAAAATAGATAAGCGAGTGACCTCTACCAACATCTGGTCTGGGGACATGTGAATTCACCCGGAAGTGAACGCCGGCTTACAGACGCAACGCTTATACCTTACCTCACCCCCCCCCCCCCCCCCCCAATTTTCTCAACGGATCTGCGCGAATCACGAGAATGGCCCCTGGAGCTTCAGAATTAACGGATTTCCGTTAATTAACGGAAAAATCTCTTGCCTGGTAGACACTGAGCGCACCAGGCGGGCAGCAGTTTTGCCTTGGCTGAAAACAACACACTTCATCTGCTCAGACCTACTTTGTACCCTCCACCAGAAAATGAAAATTATATGACACTTGGTGATGTAGAGATGCTTTAAAAAACTTGAAGTGGGGGTCAAAGTTGACATGCAGAGGTCGGCTCTATGAAACATGATACTGTAACTAGCTAAAATGACAACATCTTCAATTTCCCACCTTCTACAGCCTTACAAAACAATGATTGCAGCACTTTATGTGTCATAGTATCGAGCTCTGTAGTAGAAACCAACCTTGCATCCTGTTTGCATTTAATCTCTACTCTACAAAAGAAACTCATGACGCTAGAGACAAAACAGATATTGAAAAGAAGAAAAGGAGGAGTAGGAGGAGGAAGAGTAAAGGAGGCCAAAGAGGTGGGAAGGAGGAGGAGGTGGAGGAGGAAAAAGAAGAGAAGGAGGAGGAAAAAGAGGTGAAGGAGGAGGAGGAAAAATCCAAAACCAAAACTAATCAATGCAATGTCACCAAGAGGTTTTAATAACCTGAATGAAAAGTTTCTTTCAACCTCCCCTCATCCCCCCTCCCCCAATAAATCTAAACCCGCTGTTCAGCTTCATTTACATGTGAGCATGTCTGAATCTAGCTTTGTCTTATGCTCTTATTTGTCTATGTACCTTATGAATAATGCATAATTGTCTCTTAGACTGCTCTTGATCTGTTGGTGCACATGAGTCCCTTTGTGTGTGTGTGTGTGTGTGTGTGTGTTTGTATCTGTGTCTGCCTCAATGTGTCTTACTGCTTTCCTTTATGGCCCATTCCCCCACCCCACCCCCAAACTCTCTCCACATACCTGGGACTAACACTTGCTGCCAGTTTGGAAGTACTGGTGGAGATCTTGGAGCTGGAAGACAACTTGGAAGCATTGTTAGAAGGTTTCTGGGTGCCAGTAGCAGCTGCCTTGCTTCTCCATTTTTCCATGTCACAGCAGAGGTTGTTGAGTGAGCGACCCTTGGTCATCGAGCGACCCTTGGTCATCGAGCGGGATCTGGTGGTCTGGGGCTCTGTGAAAAATTCATTGACAACTGAGCAAATGAACACTGAATGAAATAATACATTCAAGAATTCAAATGCATTTAAAATGAGAAAAATACCCACCTGAAACGAGAAGGGCAAAGCCCATACGACTCACATGCTTGACCTTCAGGTGACCTTCAAGGTCAAGGTCAAACAACTAAACCTAGCAATGGCATCATATACTAAGAACTGCTTTACACATTTTTCCTACCAAAATACATGTGACCATGACCCAAGGTCATCCAAGGTCATGCAACACAAAGCTGTAATTCAAGACATAGGAAGCACAATGGTGCTTATTGGCACTTTCTACCATGAGATATGGTCACTTTTAGTGGTTCACTACCCCATTTTGGTCACATTTCATAAGGGTCAAGTGACCTTGATATGTGACCAAATGTGTCTCATGATGAAAGTATAACATGTGTACTACGACGGCTGCGCTCGATTTGTCCGCCTGAATCCGCCGGCGGGCGAGACGGGGCACCGGCAGGTTTTTTGTTGCGCTCGATTTCTTCAGGTCACATGACCGGCGGGTCACCCGGAGAACCGCCTGGTCCGCCCTCAGGTTTTCTAAGGCGAACGAAGATCCAAGATGGCGATGACCAGACTAGGGTTTATGTTTTGTGACGCTTCGACACTGAAAATATTCGATAATTCATTCTCCGCTGACTCATGTGTGCCTTAATTTGTCACCTCGCTGCAATCTCCGCTGGACAATTGAAGTAGATTACGATTTTTTTCTTAATTGTGTGCACGATGTGTGGTTGACGGTGAGAAATCCTGCATTAAGTTCGAATTGACAATTCTCTCGCAAAGGGACGTAACTCTACATTCTGACCTCCCTTTGCGTAAAGGAAAATCGCTTGAGTGCGCCGTCTTAGTGTATATAGGGTCTTTGACTGCAGTAGGCTCAGGAGTCACTTATTACGGCATAGGTAGTGGTAATGAAAATGTTCAATTTACACAATAACCTCAAACCTTACCATAAACCAGAAGACAGCACATTTAGTCATCATCGCTACCTGTCTATAGTAACTTGCAAACACCACAATTGTGCCGCCATGTTGATCAGCCGAAAGCGCTCGATTGGCACGAAAACTGTCGATTTGCCTGTCACGTGACGGCGAACAGCCGGTCACGTGGCGGCAGACCGTCGCCAGCGGATTCCGGCGGTTAAATCGAGCGCAGCCAATGTTATGAAGTTTGGAAGAGTTATCTTCCATAGTTCAGGGTCAAGGTCACTTCAAAATATGTATACAATCCAACTTTGAAGAGCTCCTATGACCTTGAAGCAAGGTCAACAAAACTGGTATCAAAAGATAGGGCTTACTTTTCCCTATATACCATATATAGGTGAGGTATCCAATCTCAAAAACTTCAGAGAAAATTGAGAAAATGTGAAAATTGGCTGATTTTTAGACATTTCTGACCCCTGCAACCTTGACCTTGAAGCACTACGTATGTTTTTTGAGGCCTTGTCATCATACACCATCATGCCACATTTGGTATTGATAGACTTAATAGTCTCAGAGAAAAATCCAACATTAAAGTTTTCGGACGCCCGGACGAACGAAACGGGTGAGTACATAGACTCACTTTTGCTTCGCATGTGAGTCAAAAAACAACAACAATCCAGGTAGTAAATGAGTGAATTCCACACAAACTGCTTATCTAGTCATATCTAATATGAATCCCAAGTTTTTGACCAAATTAACGTCTAAATAAAGCAGAAACTAGACTAGATAGTTCCTGCTTGAAAAGAGAAAAGTAAACAAAAGAAACACCAACTCTCTGGTTCCTTCTTTGCAACTCTCTCTCCCTATTTCCGCCCCCAGGGTGGGCCATTAATTTTATCAAGGATACGGGTGGCTTTAAATTTAGTTTAAAGATGAAGATTTAAGGGAGGCATACACGCACGCATACACCATCGCACAAATCTGAAGACTCGTATTGTCTTGTACTTTTCTTACAGTAATGCAATGCACGTACTGAACAACCTAAAGGGAATCCCCCCCCCCCCCAAAAAAAAATGGAGTGGGTGTGGGGTGGGTAGTAAGTAGGTCTAGGTCAGACTGAACCCTTTTCTCTCTCTCTCATTCATATCAATATTTATAATAGAACTTTAGAACCGGCCAGATTAAACACAAAACCAAGTTTCTCTTTCACTGAGAACACTTTTAAGGGGGGACACGGCCTGCAGAATTTCATGAAAATTTTTCAGAAATTGAGTTTCGTGTTAAGCGCGGATTTGGAATCTACAACATCTCCGCTACACGTGTGTGCGATCGATTTTGCTGGCTTAGGTTTCAAAGTATTTTAAACCAATTTGTTTTGTAAGGTACCCACCGCTAGATAAAAAAAAAGTACTAACCAGGAAGCCAAAATGCACAGATTTGAAAGCTTAGTTTCAGCATCTTCCTTCCAAAGAACGCCACATGTTTGGTATCGCATCGAAGCTTCATTTCCCGGCTTTACGTTGCAACTGTTTCCGGTACCGAAGAATAATTACCGAAGGCACACGAAGTACAAATCGAAGGCCAGTGCAAACCAATGGAAAGCTTCGAAATAACGGCCTGTCTCTCAGCTAGGCTCTGATTGGCCGCTTGTGTGCGTGATCACAGCGTGATCAGGCGGAAGTGGCTGGCGGAAACGGCCGAACCGTACTTCGACTGGCGGAAGTGGTAGGCGGAAACGGCCGAACCGTACTTCGGCTGTTTCCGGCCTGAACGTCGGCCGCCGAAGCAAACATCGGTTCTTTCCGAAGTGTGCTTACAGCGCGCGAAAGTTCGCGCTATCTCGATCGAGACAATTCCACGGAAGATGCAGAAATGGACGGAAAAAGCAAGCCCAGAAAAGAAATTAAGTCGTGTCAACAGCCTCTGGAGGTTGTGATACAACAGCGATCGCGTTCTCATCTACAGACACGGCACTGAACGAAGCTGTTATCACGGCGGAAGTTGCCGTGATTACGCGATTCTTACAGAAAACGGGAATGTTTTGCTACAGGTGATGCTTTTCACCTAATTATCCTGATATTTTGAATTAAGATAATAAGTTGAAAGTTTGCTACAATGATAACAAATAAACGACACATTCAATGAGTTATGTTATTAAATTGTATCTGTTATGGTTCAGTTGTAGTTAACGTTTAATCTTTCTCAAACTTTAAAGTCAATTTTCTCATAATGTGGTTTTTATTTCTACGGTAGTGATTTTCTCCCCAAAAATAAAGTCACTTAGGATTGAGATAGCTTTCTGAAATTGTGTGTGTATATTTATGAATAAATATTGCATTCAATAAGACCAATCAGAAAGGTGTAGCTGAATTTGCTTAATTTTTGTAAAAATTTAATTATGTTATGCCCGGAGCACATTTTTTGGTTACTTGTTCTAAATTTCACTAAAATTATTTAGAAGTGTTAGTAATCCACTTATTATATCTTATTGAATAATATAGACCTTCTTCTTTGTATACAATCATTGTTGATCATAAAAAGGTTATTAATTAAAATTTCACGGAGGGGAGAAAATTGGTATGTTTATTTTTCAGTTATTTTGCTATAACACAAGAACAACTAAGTCTTCAACAATAAAATTTTGTTTAAATATACCTTCCAGTGTGTTTGTATTCTGTATAAAATTTCATTAGTATAGCTTTCATATTTGCTGAGTTATGATTTATTTTCTATTAATCCGTTTTTGTATGCCATGTCCCCCCTTAAAAACATATAAATAGCAAATTCTCTGCACGCTCATAGGGCAGGGAAGATGAGACAGGATGTAGTTTGTTTTTTACCATCTTCTTTAAAACTGTGACCAAAAAAAAGTTTAGTGTCTGCAAAAAAAAGGGGGGTCAAAGGGTCTGTCGAGTTACCATAAGCACAACTCTATTTTTTCTGGCCTAATGAATGGGGATCCACACCTCCTGGAGCACTGCATCACACAACGGACAGAAAGATCAAGGAAGAGAGCTGCATCCTGTTACCTTTTTGCTCAGCCTTGCCAGAGGCAGCTGTCTCTGAAGACGACAAATCCTGTGCAGGTTTCTGTTCCTTTGACAGCTCCTTCACCGCCAACTCCCGTGGCGCTGGCTCTTCTTTCTCCTCCTCCTCTCCATCTGGCTTCTTCAGCTCTCGCACAGCTTGCTCCTGCATGACTGCCTCCTGGGACTCCTGCGTGACTGCCTCCTGGGACTCCTGCATGACTGGTTCCTGGGACTCCTGCATGACTGGTTCCTGGGACTCCTGCGTGACTGCCTCCTGCATGACTGCCTCCTGGGACTCCTGCATGACTGGTTCCTGGGACTCCTGCGTGACTGCCTCCTGGGACTCCTGCGTGACTGGTTCCTGGGACTCCTGCGTGACTGGTTCCTGAGGAACTGCCTCATGCAGATGGGACTCCTCAGCAGCAGGCGCCCGCACCTCTTCCTGCTGCTCCGAGTTGGCAGTTGGGGTGGATGGTGCAGAGACAAATACCTCACCTTTCTCTGGCTCCTTAGATTTCTTCCCTCCTGTCAATGTAACTTTAGGGTAAGTAAGTAGGTAGGTAGGTTAGGTTAGGTAAGCAGGTTGGGTTAGGTAAGTAGGTAGGTAGGTAGGTAGTTAGGAAGGTAGGTAGGTAAGTAGGTAGGTAGGTAGGAAGGAAGGAAGGAAGGAAGGAAGGAAGGAAGGAAGGAAGGAAGGTGAGTTTTCATTCTTGTGACAAGTCTTTCTCACACCATGGCATGCAGTGTCAACTATCAAGACAGAAATAGGTGGGTTTCAAGCCCTTCATAAATTTGGCGTCTAGAGAGGCACAGCTGCAGATAATCACCATCAAATTCCAAACTCAGATTGTTCATCATGGAAGCTGTAATCCATCTAGAGAAATGTCCATATTTGGACGATAAAGCAATGTGAATCATGCATCATCACCACTGTCAACACCTTCATCATCACCATCTCTATTGTTGTCTTTGTCATCATCAATAAACTGTTGCACATCATCCATCCCCTGTGACATCACCATCATTGGGTCCCTAATTTAGGTTTTCTCCATCCCATGGAAATACATGGGACGAGAGTAACACACAGTTGGTGCTGCTTGATGCTGCCCTCATCCGCTGGACCCCCTGGCTGCTGGACTTAAGGGGCCTGCTCCAGTAGCTCAGCGAGGGGCCTGCTCCAGTAGCTCAGCCAGGGGCCTGCTCCAGTAGCTCAGCCAGGGGCCTGCTCCAGTAGCTCAGCCAGGGGCCTGCTCCAGTAGCTCAGCCAGGGGCCTGCTCCAGTAGCTCAGCCAGGGGCGAACCCAGGCAGCCAAAGTGGCTACTGGGGGCATCAGGAGATCCCATTGTGCATTCAAATCAATGGAAGATCAAGCTCCATCCATGAGAAACAACAACCTGGTAGCCAAACACCAAATCCACTCCCAAGAACATTGCCACATACACACCTACCATGATCAGAGCTCTGCTTACCGGATCGCTGAGGGGCAGTTGGCGCAGGGGCAGTTGCTGCAGGGACAGGCTTGGATTTGGGACAGGGGACTCGCTTGGGGCCATTGAGAATGTTCTCCTGATTGGTGGAGCGCTGCCTCAGAATGCGTTTGGGCTTTCCCTGACTCTCGGATGTCGGCTCTGGTGTGTCTTCATGCTCCTCTAGCAGGTCTGCTGGGAGAGCATTCACCTCATGCTTCCGTTCTGTGACACAAAGAAAGCATTGGATGAGTGTATGGTCAAAGGTTTATTTTCATATAAAGTGCAAAACAGGGCACTGGTTTGTGTGCGAGTGTCTGTGCACACCCACATGCGTGAGAGAGAGAGAGAGAGAGAGAGAGAGAGAGAGAGAGAGAGAGAGAGAGGAGAGAGAGAGAGAGAGAGAGAGAGAGAGAGAGAGAGAGAGAGAGAGAGAGAGAGAGAGAGAGTGATTTTTCTACATAAGTAAATCAAGTTGAAGTGCCTGGAACAGTTTATGAGTTAATGCATAATGAAATTGTCAGGGGCTGCATATTAATGGGATGCTGAACATAAAAATTAAAATTAAATAAGGCATGCACACACTAAAAACTGTGGTTGTGGTAACCCGTCTGACCCTATGTTTTTCTGCTGACCCTAAACTTTTCTGTTATTTGTTAAGAAGAAGAAAAAACAACAGAGGAAAAGAGAATAAACAATGAACTGTGTGCAATTCATATGTATGCAAAGTTGTTTATGCATGTCACCCATGTGTGTGGATGTATTATTTGTCATCACATGTGTGTGTATCATATGTGTTTACTTCTGCATAATGTACATCTGCTTTCATGTGTGTGTGTCTGTGTGTGTGTGTGTGTGTGTGTGAGAGAGAGAGAGAGAGAGAGAGAGAGAGAGAGAGAGAGAGAGAGAGAGAGAGAGAGAGAGAGAGAGAGAGAGAGAGATTCTTTATTTATCAAGGATGAAATTTTAGGCATTTCTGCCTTTCTTACAAATTGTCCTTGCTCATAAAGAAATGAAAACACTGATTATTAAGACACAAAATACACAGTACTTAGCTAACCCATGTACAACAGTTGGTAAGTGTGACGTTTCTCCTCTCTGTCAGTGTTTATTAAAACACCGGCTCGACGCTATATGCGCTGTCTAGGGGATTTGCTTGGGGAGAAGGAACGCACAATTAAAATAAATCAAAATCTCTGTCATGCACATGCAAAGGAACAGGAGGACAACAGGTTTGACAATTAAGAAAAGGTATTTAATAATCAGAAACGCAGATAATCGATCAATCGCCCCTTTGTGGCTTTCAAGCATCTAATAATTGTTCAATGTTTCTAGGGATAAAAGAGTTCAACAGTTCAGTTCTTTAGATTCAGAGACAGTTCAAAATGCGTATTCACTGTACCTTAGTAATTCCAACGATGAAGTTCATAAAGTTCTAAGCTTGAGGACTCACAATCTAATCACACGTTCTCGACCGAGAACAAAGGCCATCAATCACTGCTCCTATGCGCTCTCGGGCAAAGGGCAGAAACAACCACAACACAGCGCTAATGCAGACGAAATTCTTGGGGGTGAGCGAGCGGCCAAGCAGGCTAGCTCGGCTCCAGCGCTGCCCAGAGGGACGGTGTGGTTTCCAGCAGACG
This sequence comes from Theodoxus fluviatilis, assembly GCA_034096865.1. Taxonomy (NCBI): domain Eukaryota; kingdom Metazoa; phylum Mollusca; class Gastropoda; order Cycloneritida; family Neritidae; genus Theodoxus; species Theodoxus fluviatilis. Next base: position 36,284 of record JAWQFJ010009928.1, on the reverse strand, counting down.
AATTTTTCTGGGGAGGCGGTGATCTCTCGGGGATGGCCGGGCAGCTTCACTCCAGGGAGGGAGGATTGGCGCGTGGGTCAAACTTAGGGCAGGAGTACTGCAATTCTCGCCAGACCTGATTCCACAGTGGGAATTATTCCCCTCGTTGACGACTCATGGGGATATATACTTCAGGCCAAACGTACTTACTTGGGCGACAAGGATGGGGCATCAGTACCAAGCGTCTTTTACGTGCCTTGGGATTAACACGGAGCAGCTTCGTTGGGCCGTGCGTCCGTTCCAGCACCCTGTCCCTCCGCTAACTGATTAAAATTGGGCATGCAATGTAGTTTTATTGAAACACCTCAACCCTTTTCACGCATGCGCAAAACTCTTGGACAGAAAGCTGACTTGGCAGAAAAACAAGTCAAGGACATCGGTCACCCCACCTCGCAGGAAGTCCGGTATATACAAAAACAGCCATGTGGCATCCGACCCAGAAAAACAACTCCAGTGCAGAAAGGTTGTGCCAGGATTCTCTGAGACTAAGATCCAACAGGGGACAGTTTTTTTCTTTTTCTCAGTTAGGAAAAGGTTAAAGGCTTCAGTCTTAAAACATTCAAGGAAATTATTTTATGATAAAAGGGGGAAAGAGGGAACCGCCACACTCCCACAGTAAGGTATATGAAGAATATGATCAACAATGACAAATATTTTAGTAGATGCCTTTGGCAACTGTCAGCTCAGTGAGTCTTGAAGATCAAGCAATACGTGTCATATGTACAGGCGACAGCAGTGATATCATCTGCATAGATAATCACGTATGGATGCTTTAAAAGACGTTATGGAGAGAGAGAGAGAGAGAGAGAGAGAGAGAGAGAGAGAGAGAGAGAGAGAGAGAGAGAGAGAGAGAGAGAGAATTATGCCTCAGTGTACAGTGCACACACATCACAGACAAGTGTGTGTACCCATGGCCATGTGAGCATCATTGCATGGAAGTTAAAGTGCATGCATCACATGTGTTAATGAATTAACATCTAAGACGACAACCAGCGAGCTTGCTTTCTTAGCAAGAATCACCTGCAGAGCCAAATGATAAGCAGCTCCAAGAAGTTGATTCTCAACAGAATACCAATTTGGCATTGGTAACAATATCAATGTTTGACCAAGCACTAATTTTATGTAAAACAAAATTGGGAAACAATGGCATATCATGTGCTTCGGCGATAGCCTCTCGCATCTTTGAAAATTCTTGTGATTCACACTCAATGTATGTGTAACAAAATTCGATGTAGACGGCCGAGACGCTGGTGAAGAGCCAACACAATACCGTATGCTGGGACATCATCATCGACATCATGATCCTCGCTCTGAGTTATGACTGATGTAGAGAAACGACTGCTATTTCTAATTACTCTGTCAGACTAAAGTTCGGTGGGAGTCGGTGAAAGTCACATGACACCTAAAGGGTTTAGAATCTTAACCCAATTACGCTGTACAACGTAAAATTTGCAAAATGACAGTCTCGGCCTACTGAAAGCCGTAAACTCAGGAGTCAGGGTACTTCTAGTTCTAGGTCGTTAGAGTCAGCAGTTCAAGTCAAACGCGAAGGTCTTAGACATGAACTTGCACCAATCTTCCCGATGAAACACCATACTACAACAAAAAACAACATTTAGCACCCATGAAACCGTCCGATCAATTATGCACGAAAGTAAAACACCGATTTGAGGTCTAAACAAGATTCCCCCGGCCCGACTTCAAAATGTCAACTTACCAAACCATTCATCTGCGTTGTCTTCGATCGGTAGTGGCTCTCTGAAGTCTACAAATTGAGGACAATCAAATTCCCACATATCGGTATTCTCCTCGGTCCCTGCCATACTTTGCACGTAGAACAGACAAAGCCTAAGAAAATATTTCGTATGGACGACTCACAAACATTCGTATTCCTAGCGGCGCGATTTCAACTGCCCGCTCTAAGCAGAGAACCAATCAAATTGTCGCAGGGGTCTCTTGAAGTGACGCTTGTCCTTAATGACGATACGATCAAATTCAACAAGGTACTTTTATAGTTTCATTATTATTTTATATTTTGATTCTTTTTTGTATTTTGCCAATAATGATGAATAATTACAATATATCAACATAAATACATATATAACAGGTCTGCAGTGGGCCACGGTGAAGGTTGATGCATTGCGGTGACTGGGATTTCTGCTGCGTTGATAAACATCATTAAGTGTAAGTAGTTATCAGCGTGTTTCTCTCACCCGATCGTCTAGTCTACCGACAGGAAATCTTTGTTTTTGCAAATGTTGTCGTCTTTGCGAGAAAATAGTTTGATGTTTTACTACTATTTAACTGATACGAGCTTAAAGTTAAACTGAATCATCAGTGAATGTTTCTGCAAGGCAGGTACTTCAGTTTACTTTCGTAGATCAAACTGAGTGCTTGAGCTAATATCTCCACGATGACACAGCTTTTCGTGTTTGATCTTGCAAATTCACAGGTCCCCGGATTCGCGTGGTTTGTCACGTAATTGTTCCTAGTGTGGTCCTTGGCTTGTGCCACTGCGTAAGGACTAACGTTTTGAATCAAGTAGTTGTACGGAAATCCATGTTGAAGATGTTCGTTGTTGACCTGTTGCAACATTGTTGCTGTAACTGGTGTTAGTGTTATTACTGCCAGGTGTGTTTAACAATCTCGAATCTGCTGCCTACATTTCTCGGTTCATCTCTGAGTCAATTTTGAAGTGACCTAAAACCTATGTGACCGAATTCTAATTTATTCTGAAAATAAGTCTCCGTTGCGTTGAACTGTGACCCTTTCACTTAGATCGGTGAAGACAAGATCCCCCTTTGTAATCAGCCATTGTTAACTGTAAACTGCTCTTAGTGGAGTACAGGATATGTTTTTGCAATTGTAGTGAGTGATTCTGTCAGTCGCCTCTTAGGGCGTATGCCCGAAAGCCTTTTGATTTTGGTGTTTGTCGTGTGTTTTTTTCTTATTAATCGCCTCTTATTTTATGCCAGATTATCTTTATGAAGATCCATAGTGACATAACAACTTAATAACATTGGGCAACAATCATGAGTTGAGAATAATTATAATCTGTGCCTTGTAAAAAGGTTGTTATGTAATATTAATTACTTATTTTCTCATTTCTTTTGAAAAAAAAAATTTAATTCTATTTTATTTCAGTAATTCAGAAAGGGAAATACGTTAGCAGGGAAACACATGTACATGTATGGCAATAAGTCTTTGGTACAAATATTTTCTCATTTCAACTCAAGACAAATTGTGCAAAAACATAATCGACAGGCACTGACTATTGCTGATCTAGGGACCCAAACGAAATGCTAGGTCAGATTTTGGACTGAACTTACACTATGCTGGCAACCATTTTGATGACAGTAATATCTGTGGTTAAAAATAAGTTCAGTTCTATTCAAGACATTGAGTGATTGACTGATTGAGAAGAATGAAATGGTAGATATACACTGACTGTTGCGTTTTCTTGTAGACATACAGGTTCTATCTAGACAACCCATAATCTAGGTCTTCATGCATCTTGAGATGTAGAATTTCATTGTGTCTTTCAGAATTTATATATCTCTACTGAGTGTGAGTGTGAAGCATTGTTTCCTTTTTTTATCAGATTACCGGATCCACCTAAAAATTTGAGATCAAGGAGTAACAGATCAGAGAGATTAAACAAAGAAAACAAACAAACAAAACCACAGAGTTGTGGTGACACTGACAGCAACCTGACTGACCCTAATTTTGTTATGCTGACTGTAAACTTAAAAAAATACATTCAAAATCATGCTATAAAATAAAAAAATAAAAGGTAAACAACAGTGTGGTGTTTAATCTCTCCTGCTCTATGAGCACTCTAGGAATCTACATTTAATTAAAGTAAATAAAAAAACATTTTCTGTGAAATAAAATTTGGTGCATGTTTATTCTGGCCTCTTCTAAATTTAAATAAAAAGTAGAGGAAAGAAAGTTGTGGCTGACCAATCTGGCCACCCTTTTTTCTCTCCATGATACCTTCACCACAAGTATACTTTGAGGAGAGCCTATGGGAATAGGCTAAAAAAAAATGTTGAGCTGAAAGTAAAATGCTTGATCCAAAATACATTATTTGGTGCTACTACTGCCACTGCTGCTCAGCGAAAATGCTGATGGTGAAATACATTACTCTATATTGTATGATTATACATGTAAAATGTTGTTGATGGAAATGATGTCGATGTTGCCTGATGATGATGATGATGATGATGATGATGCTAGCGATGGAAGATGAGCTGAAGCAGATAGAAGGAGAAGGCTGTTGCTGCTGCTGGTGGTAATGGTGATGGGGATTATAGATAAATAAATTTATAAATGTACTATATTTATCCTGCATGGTAGGCAATTTTTGGTACATTTTCCACAATGATGAAAACATACAGTACAGGTGCATTCCGCAACAAAGCAAATGTACAAAAATATATCATAAGGACACTGATTATCATGAAGGTGGTGGTGGTGTAGGTGGTGGTGGAGGTGGTGGTGTAGGTGGTAGTGGCAGTGGTGTAGATGATAGAGATGGTGGAGGTGGTGGTGGTGATGGAGGTGGTGGTGATGGTGGTGGTGGTGGTGTAGGTGGTAGTGGCAGTGGTGTAGATGATAGAGATGGTGATGATGGTGGTGGAGGTGGTGGTGGTGGTGTTGGAGGTGGTGGTGGTGTTGGAGGTGGTGGTGGTGGTGGAGGTGGTGTTGGAGGTGGTGGTTGTGGTGGAGGTGGTGGTTGTGGTGGTAGTATTGGTGATGGAGGTTGTGGTGGTGTAGGTGGTAGTGGCAGTGGTGTAGGTGGTGATGATGGAAGTGGTGGCACGGTGTAGGTGGAGGTGGTGGTGATGGTGAAGGTGGCAGTGGTGTAGGTGTTGGTGTAGGTGGTGGTGTAGATGTTGGTGTAGGTGGTGGTGTAGATGTTGGTGTAGGTGGTGGTGTAGATGTTGGTGTAGGTGGTAATGCTGATGCTGGAGGTTGTGATGATAGTGATGCTGGTGGTTGTGATGATGGTGATGCTGGTGGTTGTGATGATAGTGATGCTGGTGGTTGTAGTGATGGTTGTGGTGGTGGTTGTAGTGATGGTTGTGGTGGTGGTTGTAGTGGTGGTTGTGATGATGGTGATGCTGGTGGTTGTGATGATAGTGATGCTGGTGGTTGTAGTGATGGTTGTGGTGGTGGTTGTGGTGGTGGTTGTAGTGATGGTTGTGGTGGTGGTTGTAGTGATGGTTGTGGTGGTGGTTGTAGTGGTGATGGTGATGCTGGTGGTTGTGATGATGATAAGTGATGCTGGTGGTTGTGATGAGGATAAGTGATGCTGGTGGTTGTAGTGATGGTTGTGGTGGTGGTTGTGGTGATAGTGATGCTGGTGGTTGTGGTGATGGTTGTGGTGGTGGTTGTGGTTATAGTGATGCTGGTGGTTGTAGTGATGGTTGTGGTGGTGGTTGTGGTGATAGTGATGCTGGTGGTTGTGGTGATAGTGATGCTGGTGGTTGTGGTGATAGTGATGCTGGTGGTTGTGGTGATGGTTGTGGTGGTGGTTGTGATGATGGTTGTGGTGATGGTTGTGGTGGTGGTTGTGGTGGTGGTTGTGGTGATAGTGATGCTGGTGGTTGTGGTGATAGAGATGCTGGTGGTTGTGGTGATGGTTGTGGTGGTGGTTGTAGTGATGGTTGTGGTGGTGGTTGTAGTGATGGTTGTGGTGGTGGTTGTAGTGATGGTTGTGGTGGTGGTTGTAGTGATGGTTGTGGTGGTGGTTGTAGTGATGGTTGTGGTGGTGGTTGTAGTGATGGTTGTGGTGGTGGTTGTAGTGATGGTTGTGGTGGTGGTTGTAGTGGTGGTTGTGATGATAGTGATGCTGGTGGTTGTAGTGATGGTTGTGGTGGTGGTTGTAGTGATGGTTGTAGTGATGGTTGTAGTGATGGTTGTAGTGGTGGTTGTGGTGGTGGTTGTAGTGATGGTTGTGGTGGTGGTTGTAGTGATGGTTGTGGTGGTGGTTGTAGTGATGGTTGTGGTGATGGTTGTAGTGATGGTTGTAGTGATGGTTGTGGTGGTGGTTGTAGTGATGGTTGTGGTGGTGGTTGTAGTGGTGGTTGTGATGATAGTGATGCTGGTGGTTGTGGTGGTGGTTGTGATGATAGTGATGCTGGTGGTTGTAGTGATGGTTGTGGTGATGGTTGTGGTGATGGTTGTACTTGTAGTGGTGGTTGTAGTGATGGTTGTGGTGATGGTTGTAGTGATGGTTGTACTGTGATGGTTGTGGTTGTGTGATGTGTGTGGTGGTTGTAGTGTGGTGTGGTTTTGGTAGTGTGGTGTGGTGGTGGTAGTGTGGTGTGGTGGTGGTAGTGTGGTGTGGTGGTGGTAGTGTGGTGTGGTGGTGGTAGTGTGGTGTGGTGGAATTGTGATGTTAGTGGCGGTGGTGGTTGCGGTGGTATTGTGATGTTAGTGGCCGTGGTGGTTGTGGTGGTATTGGGATGTTAGTGGCGGTGGTGGTTGTGGTAGTATTGTGATGTTAGTGGCGGTGGTGGTTGCGGTGGTATTGGGATGTTAGTGGCTGTGGTGGTTGTGGTGGTATTGTGATGTTAGTGGCCGTGGTGGTTGTGGTGGTATTGGGATGTTAGTGGCGGTGTTGGTTGTGGTAGTATTGTGATGTTAGTGGCCGTGGTGGTTGCGGTGGTATTGTGAGGTTAGTGGCGGTGTTGGTTGCGGTGGTATTGTGAGGTTAGTGGCCGTGGTGGTTGTGGTGGTATTGTGATGTTAGTGGCCGTGGTGGTTGTGGTGGTATTGTGATGTTAGTGGCCGTGGTGGTTGTGGTAGTATTGTGATGTTAGTGGCCGTGGTGGTTGTGGTGGTATTGGGATGTTAGTGGCGGTGTTGGTTGTGGTGGTATTGGGATGTTAGTGGCCGTGGTGGTTGCGGTGGTATTGTGAGGTATGTGGCGGTGTTGGTTGCGGTGGTATTGTGAGGTTAGTGGCCGTGGTGGTTGCGGTGGTATTGTGATGTTAGTGGCGGTGGTGGTTGTGGTAGTATTGTGATGTTAGTGGCGATGGTGGTTGTGGTGGTATTTGGATGTTAGTGGCGGTGGTGGTTGCGGTAGCATTGTAATGTTAGTGGCGGTGTTGGTTGTGGTGGTATTGGGATGTTAGTGGCGGTGGTGGTTGTGGTGGTATTGTGAGGTTAGTGGCCGTGGAGGTTGCGGTGGTATTGTGATGTTAGTGGCGGTGGTGGTTGTGGTGGTATAGTGAGGTTAGTGGCCGTGGAGGTTGCGGTGGTATTGTAATGTTAGTGGAGGTGGTGGTTGTGGTGGTGGTGTATATTGATGTGATGTCATACTGCAGAAGGATTGTACGGTCAGCTATGAAAGTAAATTTCAGTGATTTAATACTCGATATTGCTGTCTACTGGAAGAGTAATAGAAAATCAAAGTTAGCAAAGTAGTTGTCATAGCGACTTTACTCCCACTCCGGGATGCCAGGCGGCTTTACTCTTCCCCGGGATGGATGGGTGACTACAGGGACGCGTTTCTGCCACCTGGGGACAGACAGTGACACTCCGAAGGACGCGCAGACAGGTGTCAGCACGTATCCACTCCCTGGGGAGTCCTCCCGCGGACATCGGATGACGGCCATAGCCAGGGCTCACTGCAGGACCGTCTGCTCCGGCAACTCTCACAGTCACACGCTTGAGCTCCTGGGCGGACGGGCCTTACCTCTGTAGTTGTGGTAGGACGTGATCATGGCGTCGGCAGTTGCCACGCGGCGCACCAGGAAGTTGTAGAGAGCCACGGCGAGGATCCTCACGTCCTGTTGAAGTACTTGGCATCCACTTCGAAGGGACAATGAGTGGAGGTTTCGTTCTTCACGCTGGCGAGGCGCTCGTCCACCACGGGCACGAAGATGGTCCTCCTGAGGACGTACTCTGCCGGCTGGGAGGAGAGCTGTGTGAAGAAACGATGGCGGTCCCTCACCTGTCGTCCCCAGCACGCCACTCGTGATGTGGGACTAGTGGACAGTTTGAGAGGTAGCACGCAAATTGAAGTGGGGTCAAACTGAAGTGGGGTCAAACTGAAGCGGGGTCAAACTGAAGTGGGGTCAAACTGAATGAGGTCAAACTGAAGCGGGGTCAAACTGAAGCGGGGTCAAACTGAAGCGGGGTCAAACTGAAGCGGGGTCAAACTGAAGCGGGGTCAAACTGACGCGGGGTCAAACTGACGCGGGGTCAAACTGAAGTGGGGTCAAACCAAAGCGGGGTCAAACTGAAGCGGGGTCAAACTGAAGCGGGGTCAAGCTGAAGCGGGGTCAAACTGAATGAGGCCAAACTGAAGCGGGGTCAAACTGACGCGGGGTCAAACTGAAGTGGGGTCAAACTGAATGAGGTCAAACTGAAGCGGGGTCAAACTGAAGCGGGGTCAAACTGAAGCGGGGTCAAACTGAAGCGGGGTCAAACTGAAGCGGGGTCAAACTGAAGTGGGGTCAAACTGAATGAGGTCAAACTGAAGCGGGGTCAAACTGAAGCGGGGTCAAACTGAAGCGGGGTCAAACTGAAGCGGGGTCAAACTGAATGAGGTCAAACTGAAGCGGGGTCAAACTGAAGCGGGGTCAAACTGAAGTGGGGTCAAACTGAAGCGGGGTCAAACTGAAGTGGGGTCAAACTGAATGAGGTCAAACTGAAGCGGGGTCAAACTGAAGCGGGGTCAAACTGAAGTGGGGCCAAACTGAAGTGGGGTCAAACTGAATGAGGTCAAACTGAAGTGGGGTCAAACTGAAGCGGGGTCAAACTGAAGCGGGGTCAAACTGAAGCGGGGTAAAGATTGGTCGTTTGTAAAAGACGGCTCCGTTAAAGATTTTGGTCTAAGCGACGAAATGAAGGAATTCATTAAAGTTGCAGAACTAATTAGCAGTAGAAAAAAAGAGATTGAGATGTTCCACGGCCGCACAGCGGGATGCCAGGAAATGGCTATCACGTGGTGGTGTTGAGGCCTGCAGTCCCTGAGGCGTCCAACAGTGGCAGCGATTCTCTGCTGGGCTTGGCAGAGTGAAAAACGAATGGAAACCTCTGAAACGCGGAACCAATTCATCGAGCTGACATCCCACCTCGTCCTTGTCCTGATCCTGCCCCGCTTGCGGACTGTTCCATACAGTGTGACGTCACTGTCAACAGTAGGCTGCCCTGCTTGCGGACTGTTCCATACAGTGTGACGTCACTGTCAACAGTAGGCTGCTCTGCTTGCAAACTGTTCCATACAGTGTGACGTCACTGTCGACAGTAGACTGCCCTGCTTGTAAGCTGTTCCATACAGTGTGACGTCGCTGTCAACTGTAGGCTGCCCTGCTTGCACAAACTGTTTCCGAGAATGTGACGTCACTGTCAACATTAGACTGCTCTGCTTGCAAACTGTCCCATACAGTGTGACGTCATTGTCAACAGTACACTGCCCTGCTTGCAAACTGTCCCATACAGTGTGACGTCATTGTCAACAGTACACTGCCCTGCTTGCAAACTGTCCCATACAGTGTGACGTCATTGTCAACAGTACACTGCCCTGCTTGCAAACTGTCCCATACAGTGTGACATCACTGTCAACAGTAGACTGCTCTGCTTGCAAACTGTCCCATACAGTGTGACGTCATTGTCAACAGTACACTGCCCTGCTTGCAAATTGTCCCATACAGTGTGACGTCACTGTCAACAGTAGACTGCTCTGCTTGCGGACTGTCCCATACAGTGTGACGTCACTGTCAACAGTAGACTGCTCTGCTTGCAAACTGTCCCATACAGTGTGACGTCACTCTCAACAGTAGACTGCGCTGCTTGCAAACTGTCCCATACAGTGTGACGTCACTGTCAACAGTAGACTGCTCTGCTTGCAAACTGTCCCATACAGTGTGACGTCACTGTCAACAGTAGACTGCTCTGCTTGCAAACTGTCCCATACAGTGTGACGTCACTGTCAACAGTAGACTGCTCTGCTTGCAAACTGTCCCATACAGTGTGACGTCACTGTCAACAGTAGACTGCTCTGCTTGCGGACTGTCTCATACAGTGTGACGTCACTGTCAACAGTAGACTGCTCTGCTTGCAAACTGTACCATACAGTGTGACGTCACTCTCAACAGTAGACTGCTCTGCTTGCAAACTGTCCCATACAGTGTGACGTCACTGTCAACAGTAGACTGCTCTGCTTGCAAACTGTCCCATACAGTGTGACGTCACTGTCAACAGTAGACTGCTCTGCTTGCAAACTGTCCCATACAGTGTGACGTCACTGTCAACAGTAGACTGCTCTGCTTGCAAACTGTCCCATACAGTGTGACGTCACTGTCAACAGTAGACTGCTCTGCTTGCAAACTGTCCCATACAGTGTGACGTCATTGTCAACAGTACACTGCCCTGCTTGCAAATTGTTCTAATGAGTGTGAAGACACTGTCCACTTCTATCTCCACCACTGCCGCTTCTACTTCCACCGCTACTTTCACCACCTCCACCAATACCATATCTACCTCCACCAATACCACTTCTACCTCCACCACTGCCACTTCTACCTCCACCAATACCACCTCTTCCTCCACCACTGCCACATCTACCTCCACCAATACCACCTCTTCCTCCACCACTGCCACTTCTACCTCCACCAATACCACCTCTTCCTCTACCACTCCCACTTCTACCTCCACCACTACCATTTCTATCTCCACCACTACCACGTCTACCTTCACCACAACCACCACTGCCTCCAAAACAACCACCACTATCTCCACCACAACCACCAATACCTCTACCAGTACAATAACTGCCTCAACAACCACTCCCTCTATCACTACCACCACTATAACTACCACCACTACTATTACCACCGCCAATACCCACCACCACCATTACCCACCACTACCATTACCACTACTGAAATAACTACCACCAATACCTCTACCACCACTAACATTGCCACTGCCACTGTCCATCACCACAATTACTCACCACCAACACTACCACTACCACCACAACCTCTACCACCGCAACTACCATCACCACTTGACTTCCAGTACTACCACTGCCACAGCCAATTCCCACTACTACCTGAAGAGTAAGAGTAATACTGCCATCACTTCCTCCATCTCTACCACTACTACAGCTACCACCACCACTACCTCTACAACCACCATCACTTCCTCCACCACTACAACTATAACTGCCAATACCCACTATTGCCTCTACTACCGCCACCACTTCCTCCATCTCTACCACTACTACAGCTACCACCACCACTACCTCTACAACCACCACCACTTCCTCCATCTCTACCACTACTACAGCTACCACCACCACTACCTCTACAACCACCACCACTTCCTCCACCACTGCAACTATAACTGCCAATACTCACTACACCCTCTACTACCGCCACCACTTCCTCCATCTCTACCACTACTACAGCTACCACCACCACTACCTCTACAACCACCACCACTTCCTCCATCTCTACCACTACTACAGCTACCACCACCACTACCTCTACAATCACCACTACTTCCTCCATCTCTACCACTACTACAGCTACCACCACCACTACCTCTACTACCGCCACCACTTCCTCCATCTCTACCACTACTACAGCTACCACCACCACTACATCTACAACCACCACCACTTCCTCCATCTCTACCACTACTACAGCTACCACCACCACTACCTCTACAACCACTACCACTTCCTCCATCTCTACCACTACTACAGCTACCACCACCACTACCTCTACAACCACCACCACTTCCTCCATCTCTACCACTACTACAGCTACCACCACCACTACCTCTACAACCACTACCACTTCCTCCATCTCTACCACTACTACAGCTACCACCACCACTACCTCTACAACCACTACCACTTCCTCCATCTCTACCACTACTACAGCTACCACCACTACTACCTCTACTACCGCCACCACTTCCTCCATCTCTACCACTACTACAGCTACCACCACCACTACCTCTACAACCACCATCACTTCCTCCACCACTACAACTATAACTGCCAATACCCACTACTCCCTCTACTACCGCCATCACTTCCTCCATATCTACCACTACTACAGCTACCACCACCACTACCTCTACAACCACCACTACTTCCTCCATCTCTACCACTACTACAGATACCACCACTACTACCTCTACTACCCCCACCACTTCCTCCATCTCTACCACTACTACAGCTACCACCACCACTACCTCTACAACCACCACCACTTCCTCCATCTCTACCACTACTACAGATACCACCACTACTACCTCTACTACCCCCACAACTTCCTCCATCTCTACCACTACTACAGCTACCACCACCACTACCTCTACTACCCCCACCACTTCCTCCATCTCTACCACTACTACAGCTATCACCACTACTACCTCTACAACCACCATCACTTCCTCCATCTCTATCACTACTACAGCTACCACCACTACTACCTCTACTACCGCCACCACTTCCTCCATCTCTACCACTACTACAGCTACCACCACCACTACCTCTACAACCACCACTACTTCCTCCACCACTACAACTATAACTGCCAATACCCACTACTCCCTCTACTACCGCCATCACTTCCTCCATCTCTACCACTACTACAGCTACCACCACCACTACCTCTACAACCACCACCACTTCCTCCATCTCTACCACTACTACAGCTACCACCACTACCTCTACAACCACCACCACTTCCTCCATCTCTACCACTACTACAGCTACCACCACCACTACCTCTACAACCACTACCACTTCCTCCTCTACCACTACTACAGCTACCACCACTACCTCTACAACCACCACCACTTCCTCCATCTCTACCACTACTACAGCTACCACCACCACTACCTCTACAACCACTACCACTTCCTCCATCTCTACCACTACTACAGCTACCACCACCACTACGTCTACAACCACCATCACTTCCTCCACCACTACAACTATAACTGCCAATACTCACTACTACCTCTACAACCACCACTACTTCCTCCACCACTACAACTATAACTGCCAATATCCACTACTACCTCTACTACCACCACCACTTCCTCCATCTCTACCACCACTACCTCTACAACCACCACCACTACCTCTACAACCACCACCACTACCTCTACAACCACCACCACTTCCTCCACCACTATAACTATAACTGCCAATACCCACCACTACCTCTACAACCACCATCACTTCCTCCATCTCTACCACTACTACAGCTACCACCACCACTACCTCTACAACCACCACCACTTCCTCCATCTCTACCACTACTACAGCTACCACCACCACTACCTCTACTACCCCCACCACTTCCTCCATCTCTACCACTACTACAGCTACCACCACTACTACCTCTACTACCGCCACCACTTCCTCCATCTCTACCACTACTACAGCTACCACCACCACTACCTCTACAACCACCACTACTTCCTCCACCACTACAACTATAACTGCCAATACCCACTACTACCTCTACTACCGCCACCACTTCCTCCATCTCTACCACTACTACAGCTACCACCACCACTACCTCTACAACCACCACCACTTCCTCCATCTCTACCACTACTACAGCTACCACCACCACTACCTCTACAACCACCACCACTTCCTCCATCTCTACCACTACTACAGCTACCACCACCACTACCTCTACTACCGCCACCACTTCCTCCATCTCTACCACTACTACAGCTACCACCACCACTACCTCTACAACCACCACCACTTCCTCCATCTCTACCACTACTACAGCTACCACCACCACTACCTCTACTAACCGCCACCACTACCTCCATCTCTACCACTACTACAGCTACCACCACCACTACCTCTACAACCACCACCACTTCCTCCATCTCTACCACTACTACAGCGACAACCACCATCACTCTACTACCACCACTACCTCCATCACTACCATACTACAGCTACACCACACTACCTCTACAACCACCACCACTTCCTCCATCTCTACCACTACTACAGCTACCACCACCACTACCTCTACAACCACCACCACTTCCTCCATCTCTACCACTACTACAGCTACCACCACCACTACCTCTACAACCACCACCACTTCCTCCATCTCTACCACTACTACAGCTACCACCACCACTACCTCTACAACCACCACACTTCCTCCATCTCTACCACTACTACACTGCCAACCACTACTACCTCTACTACCGCCACCACTTCCTCCATCTCTACCACTACTACAGCTACCACCACCACTACCTCTACAACCACCACTACTTCCTCCATCTCTATCACTACTACAGCTACCACCACTACTACCTCTACTACCGCCACCACTTCCTCCATCTCTACCACTACTACAGCTACCACCACTACTACCTCTACTACCGCCACCACTTCCTCCATCTCTACCACTACTACAGCTACCACCACTACTACCTCTACTACCGCCACCACTTCCTCCATCTCTACCACTACTACAGCTACCACCACTACTACCTCTACAACCACCACCACTTCCTCCATCTCTACCACTACTACAGCTACCACCACCACTACCTCTACAACCACCACCACTCCATCCTACCACTACTACCAGCTACTACCACTGCCACCACCAATTCCCACTACTACCTAAGCAGTACACGACTACTACCGCCATCACTTCCTCCATCTCTACCACTACTACAGCTACCACCACCACTACCTCTACAACCACCATCACTTCCTCCACCACTACAACTATAACTGCCAATACCCACTATTGCCTCTACTACCGCCACCACTTCCTCCATCTCTACCACTACTACAGCTACCACCACCACTACCTCTACAACCACCACCACTTCCTCCATCTCTACCACTACTACAGCTACCACCACCACTACCTCTACAACCACCACCACTTCCTCCATCTCTACCACTACTACAGCTACCACCACCACTACCTCTACAACCACCACCACTTCCTCCATCTCTACCACTACTACAGCTACCACCACCACTACCTCTACAACCACCACCACTTCCTCCATCTCTACCACTACTACAGCTACCACCACCACTACCTCTACAACCACCACTACTTCCTCCACCACTACAACTATAACTGCCAATACTCACTACACCCTCTACTACCGCCACCACTTCCTCCATCTCTACCACTACTACAGCTACCACCACCACTACCTCTACAACCACCACTACTTCCTCCACCACTGCAACTATAACTGCCAATACTCACTACACCCTCTACTACCGCCACCACTTCCTCCATCTCTACCACTACTACAGCTACCACCACCACTACCTCTACTACCGCCACCACTTCCTCCATCTCTACCACTACTACAGCTACCACCACTACTACCTCTACAACCACCACCACTTCCTCCACCACTATAACTATAACTGCCAATACCCACCACTACCTCTACAACCACCATCACTTCCTCCATCTCTACCACTACTACAGCTACCACCACCACTACCTCTACTACCGCCACCACTTCCTCCATCTCTACCACTACTATAGCTACCACCACTACTACCTCTACTACCCCCACCACTTCCTCCATCTCTACCACTACTACAGCTACCACCACCACTACCTCTACAACTACCACCACTTCCTCCACCACTACAACTAAAACTGCCAATACCCACTATTGCCTCTACTACCGCCACCACTTCCTCCATCTCTACCACTACTATAGCTACCACCACCACTACCTCTACTATCCCCACCACTTCCTCCATCTCTACCACTACTACAGCTACCACCACCACTACCTCTACAACTACCACTACTTCCTCCATCTCTACCACTACTACAGCTACCACCACCACTACCTCTACTACCGCCACCACTTCCTCCATCTCTACCACTACTACAGCTACCACCACCACTACCTCTACTACCGCCACCACTTCCTCCATCTCTACCACTACTACCTCTACAACCACCATCACTTCCTCCACCACTACAACTATAACTGCCAATACCCTCTACTCCCTCTACTACCGCCACCACTTCCTCCATCTCTACCACTACTACAGCTACCACGACCACTACCTCTACAACTACCACTACTTCCTCCATCTCTACCACTACTACCTCTACAACCACCATCACTTTCTCCACCACTACAACTATAACTGCCAATACGCTCTACACCCTCTACAACCACCACCACTTCCTCCATCTCTACCACTACTACAGCTACCACCACCACTACATCTACAACCACCACCACTTCCTCCATCTCTACCACTACTACAGCTACCACCACCACTACCTCTACAACCACCACCACTTCCTCCATCTCTACCACTACTACAGCTACCACCACCACTACCTCTACAACCACCACTACTTTCTCCACCACTACAACTATAACTGCCAATATCCACTACTACCTCTACTACCGCCACCACTTCCTCCATCTCTACCACTACTACAGCTACCACCACTACTACCTCTACTACCGCCACCACTTCCTCCATCTCTACCACTACTACAGCTACCACCACTACTACCTCTACTACCGCCACCACTTCCTCCATCTCTACCACTACTACAGCTACCACCACTACTACCTCTACTACCGCCACCACTTCCTCCATCTCTACCACTACTACAGCTACCACCACCACAACCTCTACCACGCACTCACCACTTGCTCCATACTACCACTGCCACAGCAATCCCACTACTACCTAGAGTAATACTGCCACCACTTTCTCCATCTCTACCACTACTACAGCTACCACCACCACTACCTCTACAACCACTACCACTTCCTCCACCACTACCACTACTAAATTTACCACCACCACTACCACCCCCACTACCTTTACTACCACCACCACTACATTCCCGGCTAATTACCTTTACCCATAACACCTTAACTGCTACAATATCTACCTCCACCGCTACCACTACTACATTTACCACCACCACTTCATCCACCAACACCTCTACTACCACCACCACTACATTCCCCACTACCTTTACCACTAACACCACAACTACCACTATATCTACCTCCACCACAACCACTACTACATTTACCACCACCACTTCATTAACCAATATCTCTACTACCACCACCTCTACATTCCCCAATACCTTTACCACTAACACTACAACTACCACAATATCTACCCCCAACAATACTGCTACTACATTTACCACCGCTAACATTACTAACACCATTAACATCGCCACTATCATCATCACTACCACATCCACTACCACCTCTTCCACCACTACCACTACCACATAGCAACAACCACTACGTATACTATCACTAACACTGCCACCGCCATTAATACTGCTACATCTACCACTACTACATCTACCACCTTTAACACTGCCACCACCACTATTACCGCTACATCTACCACTACTACATCTACCACCTTTAACACTGCCACCGCCACTATTACCGCTACATCTACCACTACTACATCTACCACCTTTAACACTGCCACCGCCACTATTACCGCTACATCTACCACTACTACATCTACCACCTTTAACACTGCCACCGCCACTATTACCGCTACATCTACCACTACTACATCTACCACCTTTAACACTGCCACCGCCACTATTACCGCTACATCTACCACTACTACATCTACCACCTTTAACACTGCCACCGCCACTATTACCGCTACATCTACCACTACTACATCTACCACCTTTAACACTGCCACCGCCACTATTACCGCTACATCTACCACTACTACATCTACCACCTTTAACACTGCCACCGCCACTATTACCGCTACATCTACCACTACTACATCTACCACCTTTAACACTGCCACCGCCACTATTACCGCTACATCTACCACTACTACATCTACCACCTGTTAACACTGCCACCGCCACTATTACCGCTACATCTACCACTACTACATCTACCACCTTTAACACTGCCACCGCCACTATTACCGCTACATCTACCACTACTACATCTACCACCTTTAACACTGCCACCGCCACTATTACCGCTACATCTACCACTACTACATCTACCACCTTTAACACTGCCACCGCCACTATTACCGCTACATCTACCACTACTACATCTACCACCTTTAACACTGCCACCGCCACTATTACCGCTACATCTACCACTACTACATCTACCACCTTTAATACTGCCACCGCCACTATTACCGCTACATCTACCACTACTACATCTACCACCTTTAACACTGCCACCGCCACTATTACCGCTACATCTACCACTACTACATCTACCACCTTTAACACTGCCACCGCCACTATTACCGCTACATCTACCACTACTACATCTACCACTACTACATCTACCACCTTTAACACTGCCACCGCCACTATTACCGCTACATCTACCACTACTACATCTACCACCTTTAACACTGCCACCGCCACTATTACCGCTACATCTACCACTACTACATCTACCACCTTTAACACTGCCACCGCCACTATTACCGCTACATCTACCACTACTACATCTACCACCTTTAACACTGCCACCGCCACTATTACCGCTACATCTACCACTACTACATCTACCACCTTTAACACTGCCACCGCCACTATTACCGCTACATCTAACACTACTACATCTACCACCTTTAACACTGCCACCGCCACTATTACCGCTACATCTACCACTACTACATCTACCACCTTTAACACTGCCACCGCCACTATTACCGCTACATCTACCACTACTACATCTACCACCTTTAACACTGCCACCGCCACTATTACCGCTACATCTACCACTACTACATCTACCACCTTTAACACTGCCACCGCCACTATTACCGCTACATCTACCACTACTACATCTACCACCTTTAACACTGCCACCGCCACTATTACCGCTACATCTACCACTACTACATCTACCACCTTTAACACTGCCACCGCCACTATTACCGCTACATCTACCACTACTACATCTACCACCTTTAACACTGCCACCGCCACTATTACCGCTACATCTACCACTACTACATCTACCACCTTTAACACTGCCACCGCCACTATTACCGCTACATCTACCACTACTACATCTACCACCTTTAACACTGCCACCGCCACTATTACCGCTACATCTACCACTACTACATCTACCACCTTTAACACTGCCACCGCCACTATTACCGCTACATCTACCACTACTACATCTACCACCTTTAACACTGCCACCGCCACTATTACCGCTACATCTACCACTACTACATCTACCACCTTTAACACTGCCACCGCCACTATTACCGCTACATCTACCACTACTACATCTACCACCTTTAACACTGCCACCGCCACTATTACCGCTACATCTATCACTACTACATCTACCACCTTTAACACTGCCACCGCCACTATTACCGCTACATCTACCACTACTACATCTACCACCTTTAACACTGCCACCGCCACTATTACCGCTACATCTACCACTACTACATCTACCACCTTTAACACTGCCACCGCCACTATTACCGCTACATCTACCACTACTACATCTACCACCTTTAACACTGCCACCGCCACTATTACCGCTACATCTACCACTACTACATCTACCACCTTTAACACTGCCACCGCCACTATTACCGCTACATCTACCACTACTACATCTACCACCTTTAACACTGCCACCGCCACTATTACCGCTACATCTACCACTACTACATCTACCACCTTTAACACTGCCACCGCCACTATTACCGCTACATCTACCACTACTACATCTACCACCTTTAACACTGCCACCGCCACTATTACCGCTACATCTACCACTACTACATCTACCACCTTTAACACTGCCACCGCCACTATTACCGCTACATCTACCACTACTACATCTACCACCTTTAACACTGCCACCGCCACTATTACCGCTACATCTACCACTACTACATCTACCACCTTTAACACTGCCACCGCCACTATTACCGCTACATCTACTCACTACTACATCTACCACCTTTAACACTGCCACCGCCACTATTACCGCTACATCTACCACTACTACATCTACCACCTTTAACACTGCCACCGCCACTATTACCGCTACATCTACCACTACTACATCTACCACCTTTAACACTGCCACCGCCACTATTACCGCTACATCTACCACTACTACATCTACCACCTTTAACACTGCCACCGCCACTATTACCGCTACATCTACCACTACTACATCTACCACTACTACATCTACCACTACTACATCTACCACCTTTAATCCTGCCACCGCCACTATTACCGCTACATCTACCACTACTACATCTACCACCTTTAATCCTGCCACCGCCACTATTACCGCTACATCTACCACTACTACATCTACCACCTTTAACACTGCCACCGCCACTATTACCGCTACATCTACCACTACTACATCTACCACCTTTAATACTGCCACCGCCACTATTACCGCTACATCTACCACTACTACATCTACCACCTTTAACACTGCCACCGCCACTATTACCACTACATCTACCACTACTACATCTACCACCTTTAACACTGCCACCGCCACTATTAACGCTACATCTACCACTACTACATCTACCACTTTAATACTGCCACCGCCACTATTAAAGCTACACCTACCACTACTACATCTACCACCTTTAATACTGCCACCGCCACTATTACCGCTACATCTATCACTACTACACCTACCACCTTTAACACTGCCACCGCCACTATTACCGCTACATCTACCACTACTACATCTACCACCTTTAACACTGCCACCGCCACTATAACCGCTACATCTACCACTACTACATCTACCACTACTACATCTACAACCTTTAACACTACCACCGCCGCTATTACCGCTACATCTACCACTACTACATCTACCACTTTTAACACTGCCACCGCCACTATTAAAGCTACACCTACCACTACTACATCTACCACCTTTAACACTGCCACCGCCACTATTACTGCTATATCTACCACTACTAAATTTTACCACCTTTAACAATGCCACCGCCACTATTACTGCTACATCTACCACTACTACATCTACCACCTTTAACACTGCCACCGCCACTATTACAGCTACATCAAACACTACTACATCTACCACCTTTAACACTGCCACCGCCACTATTACTGCTACATCTACCACTACTACATCTTCCACCTTTATCACTGCCACCGCAGCTATTACCGCTACATCTACCACTACTACATCTACCACCTTTAATCCTGCCACCGCAACTATTACCGCTACATCTATCACTACTACACCTACCACCTTTAACACTGCCACCGCCACTATTCCGCTACATCTACCACTACTACATCTACCACCTTTAACACTGCCACCGTCACTATTACCGCTACATCTACCACTACTACACTTAACACCTTTAACACTGCCACCGCCACTATTACCGCTACATCTACCACTACTACATCTACCACCTTTAACACTGCCACCGCCACTATTACAGCTACATCTACCACTACTACATCTACCACTACTACATCTACAACCTTTAACACTGCCACCGCCACTATTACCGCTACATCTATCATTACTACATCTACCACTACTACATCTACCACCTTTAACACTGCCACCGCCACTATTACCGCTACATCTATCACTACTACACCTACCACCTTTAACACTGCCACCGCCACTATTACCGCTACATCTACCACTACTACATCTACCACCTTTAACACTACCATCGCCACTATTACTGCTACATCTATCACTACTACATCTACCACCTTTAATCCTGCCACCGCCACTATTACCGCTACATCTACCACTACTACATCTACCACCTTTAATCCTGCCATCGCAACTATTACCGCTACATCTATCACTACTACACCTACCACCTTTACCAATGCCACCACCAGTATTACCGCTACATCTACCACCTTTAACACTGCCACCGCCACTATTACCGCTACATCCACAACTACTACATCTACCACCTTTAACACCGCCACTGCCACTATTACCGCTACATCTACCACTACTACATCTACCACCTTTAACACTGCCACCGCTACTATTACCGCTACATCTACCACTACTACATCTACCACTTTTAACATTGCCACCGCCACTATTAAAGCTACACCTACCACTACTACATCTACCACCTTTCATACTGCCACCGCCACTATTACCGCTACATCTATCACTACTACACCTACCACCTTTAACACTGTCACCGCCACTATTACCGCTACATCTACCACTACTACATCTACCACCTTTAACACTGCCACCGCCACTTTTACCGCTACATCTACCACTACTACATCTACCACTACTACATCTACAACCTTTAACACTACCACCGCCGCTATTACCGCTACATCTACCACTACTACATCTACCACTTTTAACACTGCCACCGCCACTATTAAAGCTACACCTACCACTACTACATCTACCACCTTTAACACTGCCACCGCAACTATTACCGCTACATCTATCACTACTACACCAACCACCTTTAACACTGCCACCGCCACTATTACCGCTACATCTACCACTACTACATCTACCACCTTTAATACTACCATCGCCACTATTACTGCTACATCTATCACTACTACACCTACCACCTTTAACACTGCCACCGCCACTATTACCGCTAAATCTACCACTACTACATCTACCACCTTTAACACTGCCACCGCACTTATTACCGCTACTTCTACCACTACTACATCTACCACTACTACATCTACCACCTTTAACACTGCCACCACCACTATTACCGCTACATCTATCACTACTACACCTACCATCTTTAACACTGCCACCGCCACTATTACCGCTACATCTACAACTACTACATCTACCACTACTACATCTACAACCTTTAACACTGCCACCGCCACTACTACTGCTACATCTGTCATTACTACATCTACCACTACTACATCTACCACCTTTAACACTGCCACCGCCACTATTACCGCTACATCTATTACTACTACAACTACCACCTTTAACACTGCCATCGATACTATTACTGCTACATCTATCACTACTACATCTATCACCTTTAACACTGCAACCGCCACTATTACCGCTACATCTATCACTACTACACCTACCACCTTTAACACTGCCACCGCCACTATTACCGCTACATCTACCACTACTACATCTACCACCTTTAACACTACCATCGCCACTATTACTGCTACATCTATCACTACTACACCTACCACCTTTAACACTGCCACCGCCACTATTACCGCTAAATCTACCACTACTACATCTACCACCTTTAACACTGCCACCGCACTTATTACCGCTACTTCTACCACTACTACATCTACCACTACTACATCTACCACCTTTAACACTGCCACCACCACTATTACCGCTATATCTATCACTACTACATCTACCACCTTTAACACCGCCACTATTACCGCTACATCTACCACTACTACATCTACCACCTTTAATCCTGCCACCGCCACTATTACCGCTACATCTACCACTACTACATCTACCACATTTAACACTGCCACCGCCACTATTACCGCTACATCTACCACTACTACATCTACCACCTTTAACACCGCCACTGCCACTATTACCGCTACATCTACCACTACTACATCTACCACTACTACATCTACCACCTTTAACACTGCCACCGCCACTATTACCGCTACATCTATCACTACTACATCTACCACCTTTAACACTGCCAACGCCACTATTACCGCTACATCTACCACTACTACATCTACCACCTTTAACACTGCCACCGCCACTATTACCGCTACATCTACCACTACTACATCTACCACCTTTAACACTGCCACCGCCACTATTACCGCTACATCTATCACTACTACATCTACCACCTTTAACACTGCCACCGCCACTATTACCGCTACATCTACCACTACTACATCTACCACCTTTAACACTGCCACCGCCACTATTACCGCTACATCTACCACTACTACATCTACCACCTTTAACACTGCCACCGCCACTATTACCGCTACATCTACCACTACTACATCTACCACCTTTAACACTGCCACCGCCACTATTACCGCTACATCTACCACTACTACATCTACCACCTTTAACACTGCCACCGCCACTATTACCGCTACATCTACCACTACTACATCTACCACCTTTAACACTGCCACCGCCACTATTACCGCTACATCTACCACTACTACATCTACCACCTTTAACACTGCCACCGCCACTATTACCGCTACATCTACCACTACTACATCTACCACCTTTAACACTGCCACCGCCACTATTACCGCTACATCTACCACTACTACATCTACCACCTTTAACACTGCCACCGCCACTATTACCGCTACATCTACCACTACTACATCTACCACCTTTAACACTGCCACCGCCACTATTACCGCTACATCTACCACTACTACATCTACCACCTTTAACACTGCCACCGCCACTATTACCGCTACATCTACCACTACTACATCTACCACCTTTAACACTGCCACCGCCACTATTACCGCTACATCTACCACTACTACATCTACCACCTTTAACACTGCCACCGCCACTATTACCGCTACATCTACCACTACTACATCTACCACCTTTAACACTGCCACCGCCACTATTACCGCTACATCTACCACTACTACATCTACCACCTTTAACACTGCCACCGCCACTATTACCGCTACATCTACCACTACTACATCTACCACCTTTAACACTGCCACCGCCACTATTACCGCTACATCTACCACTACTACATCTACCACCTTTAACACTGCCACCGCCACTATTACCGCTACATCTACCACTACTACATCTACCACCTTTAACACTGCCACCGCCACTATTACCGCTACATCTACCACTACTCTTAATTAACTGCCACCGCCACTATTACCGCTACATCTACCACTACTACATCTACCACCTTTAACACTGCCACCGCCACTATTACCGCTACATCTACCACTACTACATCTACCACCTTTAACACTGCCACCGCCACTATTACCGCTACATCTACCACTACTACATCTACCACCTTTAACACTGCCACCGCCACTATTACCGCTACATCTACCACTACTACATCTACCACCTTTAACACTGCCACCGCCACTATTACCGCTACATCTACCACTACTACATCTACCACCTTTAACACTGCCACCGCCACTATTACCGCTACATCTACCACTACTACATCTACCACCTTTAACACTGCCACCGCCACTATTACCGCTACATCTACCACCTTCTACCACCTTTAACACTGCCACCGCCACTATTACCGCTACATCTACCACTACTACATCTACCACCTTTAACACTGCCACCGCCACTATTACCGCTACATCTACCACTACTACATCTACCACCTTTAACACTGCCACCGCCACTATTACCGCTACATCTACCACTACTACATCTACCACCTTTAACACTGCCACCGCCACTATTACCGCTACATCTACCACTACTACATCTACCACCTTTAACACTGCCACCGCCACTATTACCGCTACATCTACCACTACTACATCTACCACCTTTAACACTGCCACCGCCACTATTACCGCTACATCTACCACTACTACATCTACCACCTTTAACACTGCCACCGCCACTATTACCGCTACATCTACCACTACTACATCTACCACCTTTAACACTGCCACCGCCACTATTACCGCTACATCTACCACTACTACATCTACCACCTTTAACACTGCCACCGCCACTATTACCGCTACATCTACCACTACTACATCTACCACCTTTAACACTGCCACCGCCACTATTACCGCTACATCTACCACTACTACATCTACCACCTTTAACACTGCCACCGCCACTATTACCGCTACATCTACCACTACTACATCTACCACCTTTAACACTGCCACCGCCACTATTACCGCTACATCTACCACTACTACATCTACCACCTTTAACACTGCCACCGCCACTATTACCGCTACATCTACCACTACTACATCTACCACCTTTAACACTGCCACCGCCACTATTACCGCTACATCTACCACTACTACATCTACCACCTTTAACACTGCCACCGCCACTATTACCGCTACATCTACCACTACTACATCTACCACCTTTAACACTGCCACCGCCACTATTACCGCTACATCTACCACTACTACATCTACCACCTTTAACACTGCCACCGCCACTATTACCGCTACATCTACCACTACTACATCTACCACCTTTAACACTGCCACCGCCACTATTACCGCTACATCTACCACTACTACATCTACCACCTTTAACACTGCCACCGCCACTATTACCGCTACATCTACCACTACTACATCTACCACCTTTAACACTGCCACCGCCACTATTACCGCTACATCTACCACTACTACATCTACCACCTTTAACACTGCCACCGCCACTATTACCGCTACATCTACCACTACTACATCTACCACCTTTAACACTGCCACCGCCACTATTACCGCTACATCTACCACTACTACATCTACCACCTTTAACACTGCCACCGCCACTATTACCGCTACATCTACCACTACTACATCTACCACCTTTAACACTGCCACCGCCACTATTACCGCTACATCTACCACTACTACATCTACCACCTTTAACACTGCCACCGCCACTATTACCGCTACATCTACCACTACTACATCTACCATCTTTAACACTGCCACCGCCACTATTACCGCTACATCTACCACTACTACATACTACACTATACATTACCACCTTTAACACTCACCGCCACTATAACCGATACCATCTACACTCACTACATTGCATACCACTTTTAAACACGCCACCGAGGTTAAAAGTTGTATGATGTGGTAGATGTAGCGGTAATTAGCGGCCGGTCGGTAGTGCTTAAAGGTTGTAGACACGTAGTAGTGGTAGATTGTAGTATTGGTAGATGTAGTAGCGGTAGAAGTGGGTGGGTGGCAGTGTAAAAGGTGGTAGATTAGGTGTGTAGATATTAGCGGGTAAGAGTGGCGGTGGCATAATTAAAGGTGGTAGATGGTTAAAGGTGGTAGATGTAGTAGTGGTAGATGTAGCTGTTATAGTGGCTGAGGATGAGTGTTAAAGGTCGGTAGATGTAGTAGGGATAGATGTAGCGGTTATAAGTGGCAGATGGCGCCGGTTAAAGGGGGGTAGATGTTAGTAGTGGTAGATGTAGCGGTCAATAATGAGCGGGTGGGTTGAGTATTAAATTTGGTATTGTAGTAGTGCGCAGATGTAGCAGATGTGTACTTAATAGTTGCGGTGATGGCATGTTTTAAAGGGTAGATGTTGTAGTAGTGGTAGATTGTAGCAGTAATAGTGGCGTTGGGCATAATTAAGGTAGTAGATGTAGCGGAAATAGTAGACGGGTGCATGGAGTAAGGTGGAAGCATTGATAGTAGTGATAGATGTAGCTGGTTATAGTGGGCACTGTTCGGTCACTAGTTTTAAAGGTGGTACGATGTCAGTAGTGGCAGAATGTTAGCTGTGTTCTGTAGCAGTGGCAAGTGTTAAGGTGGAGAATGTAGTCGTGGTAGATGTAGCGGTATAGCTTGTCTCCGTGGTGCTAGTGTGATTTTTGTTAAGGATGTAGATGTATCTATTGGGAGATGTAATGGTAAACGTGGCCGGTGGCAGGGTTTAAAGTGGGTAAAACTAGCTAGTAGTAGATGTAGCAGGTTATTAGTGGCGTTCTTTTGTCATTGTTAAAAGGTTGATAGATGTCAGTTTTAGTGGTAGATTATATGGTAATAGTGGCAGGTGGGGGGCAGTGATAAAAGGTGGAAGACTGTAGTAGTGGTAGGATGTACAGTATAGGGACGGTGGCATTGTAAAGGTCGGTAAAATTTAGTGATGTAGATCTAGCAGTAGTAAGGGTGGACGGTGGCAGTGTTAAAAGGTGGAAGATGTGTAGTAGTGATACGGTGCTTTACCTTAGTGGGCAGCGTTGTTGTGGCCGTGATTAAAATAGTGACGATGTAGTAGTGGTCTAGATGTGAGCGGTAATAGCATGGCAGGTGGTCAGTGTTTAAAGGTTGTAGAGTCGTTAGTTGTAGATGTAGTATGTGGTAGAGTCATTGTAAGCGGTACAAAGTGGCGGTGGGCAGTGTTACAAGGTGCGGGTCCGATGTTAGTCGTGCATAGATTATAGCGGTGAGAGAGTGGCGGTGGCAGTATTAAAGGGTTGGTAGAGAGTAGTGGTAATGTAGCGGTATGAGTGGCGGCCTGGCAGTATTAAAAGTGGTAGCATGTAGTCTAGTACTACGATTGTAGCTGTCTATATTGCTGTTCTCGCTGGCAGTATTAAAGGTGGTAGGGTGGTAAGTGGCACATGTAGTAGTGTAGATGTAGCTGTAATAGTGGCCGTGGCACGTATTAAAGATGGTAGTGTTAGTAGTGGTCTATGGACACGTTCTAGTCGTTGGGGGGCCTGGCCCGGTGCAGTGTTAAAGGTGGTAGATGTCATAGTAGGTCCGAGAGTAGTTAGCGGTAATAATGGCGCGGGCCAAGGTTTCAAGGCTGTAGACTGTTAGTAGTGGTAGATGTAGCTGTTATAGTGCCGGTGGCAGTTTGTTAAAGGTGGTACGATGTAGTAGGGTAGATGTAGCGGTATAGTGGCGATGAGCCAGTGTAGAGGGTAGGTAGATGCACCAGTTGAGTGGTAGATGCTCGCGGTAATAGTCGGCTCGGTGGCATAATTAAAGGTGGTTAGACGTAGACGGACAAGAGTTGACGCAGGTCGGCATGAGCTAAAGGTGGTTGAGATGTAGTAAGTCCAGTGGCTAGATGTCAGCGGTTATAGTGGCGGTCGGTAGGTTAAAGGTGTTAGATGTTCAGTAGTGGCAGGATGTAAGCGGTTGTGTGTAGCTAGTGAGCTAGTGTTAAAAGGTGATGGTAGATGTAGCTAGTGGTAGATGTAGCGGAGTAATAGTGTTCCTGGTGGCACCACACAACAACACATTTTGTAGATGTAGTAGTGGTAGATGTAATTAAAAGCGTGGCGGCCTAGGTGGCAGTTTTAAGAGTTGGGACTGTAAGTAGTAGTAGATGTGAGTCGGTTATAGGGCGGGGTCATTGTTAAAGGTTGTAGATGTAGTAGTGGTAGACTTGAGGGCGGTACTAGTGCGGTGGCAGTGTTAAAAGGTGGTCGATGTGTAGTGTAGAGTGGGTAGCTAGATAAATGGTAATAGTGGCGGTGGCAGTGTTAAAAGGTGGTATGATGTCCCATAGTAGTGGTAGATGTAGCGGTTAATAGTGGGCGTGGCTGGCCAGTGTTTAAAAGGAGGAGAAGGTATAGGGGTAGATACGTTAATCCAGGTCATAGTGGCGGTACGCACAGTGTTTAAAGGTAGATTTAGTCAGTGGAAGATGTAGTAGTGTAGATGATAGCGGGTAATAGTAGTTGGTGGTACTTTATCGTAGTGTTATAAGGTTAGTAGATAGTAGGAGTAGTGATCGAGTAGCCACGCAACACTAGTGCGGCGGTGGCAGGATTACAGGTGGTAGGTGTATATTAGTGGTAGATTTTAGCGGTAATGGGCGTGGCGCTGTTAAAGCTGAGATCAGATGTAGTAGTGCGTGATTGTAGCAGTAGTAGTGGCGGTCGGCTGCGACGGGTAGTGTTGTGCTATTCAGCCGACCCCACCGCAAGTATTTATACCGCAAAAACCCTGAAGAACTGTATATTTATCAAATCAGATAGGCTAACTGGACGAGCGTAGTGGGGTGACTTCATATTTACACTCCCCGTCCTCGTCGGCAGCATTTAAAGGTGGTAGATTGTAGTTAGTACGGTAGATGTAGCGGAATATTGGCGGTGGCAGGATTAAAGGAGGGAGAGGTAGTGAGTGGGTAGACACTGTTAGCGGTATGATTGGTCACTTGCGGGGGCGAGTGGTTAAAGAGGTAGGTAAATGTAGGAGTGGTAGACGTAGCCGTAATAGTGGCGGTGGCAGGAGATGTAAAGGCTGGTAGATACGTAGTATAGTGGTAGAGTGTAGCGGTACATAGTGGCGGATGGCCAGTGTTAAAGGTAGGTTAGATGTAGTAGTGGTAGATGGGCTAAGCGGAAGCGGTAACGGTAACTTACGTGGCTGGTGGCCTTAGTGTTAAAGGTGGTAGGTGTAGTAGTGGTAGATGTTGGTGGCAGTATTAAATGTGGTAGATGTAGTAGTGTAGACTGTAGGGTAATAGTGCCACCCTCCAACGATGACCAAGCCTGCGTACCAGGATTAAAAGATACGGAGATGTCAGTTAGAGTGGTAGAATGAGCGGTAATAGTGGCGGTTGTTAATAGTGCCACCCCCCTGGCAATGTACCGTAGTACGATTAGGTATAGCGGTAATATCTGTGTTGGCAGTAGCCGTCCTGAAGTGTATAAAGTGGTAGACATGCTAGTGATGCAGATCAAGTCAGTAGTGGTAGAAAGTTAGCGCGTATGTAAGTTGCGGTTGCTACCCACCGTGTTCTGTTAAAGGTGGTAGATGTAAGTCCCTGGTTAGACTGTAAGCACATGGGTTATTAGTCGGGCGGGTGCCAAGTGTTAAAGGATTGTAGGTTCCTGTACGTAGTGATATGATGATGTAGCGGGAGTAAATAAGTGGCGACATCGGTTGAGTGTTGAAAAGGTGGTAGATGTAAAGTAGTGTAGAAATGTTAGCTCGGTAATACGTACAGGCGGCAGGCAGTGGTAAAGGAGCGGTAGGTGTACGTAGTGATACGTTGATAGCGGGTTAAATAGTGGCGGTGTGCAGATTGTAAAGGTGATATATGTTCAGGTAGTGAAGACCTGTCCAGCGCAGTAGATAGTATCAGATGGGCAAAGGGGTTAAAGAGGGTGTAGTTGCTGTACACTGATAAGATAAGTGTAGCGGGTAATAGTTTGCCGGATAGGGCAGTGTTGAATGTGGTAGAAGTCACGTAGTGGCTAGCATGTCAAGTAATGGGACAGAATGTAGCCAGTAGTAGTGGCGTGCATGGCAGTGCTTAAACGCGTTGTAGATGTAAGATAGTGGTAGATGTGCGTAGTTGGAGATGTAGCGGTAATAGCGGAGCACTGGTGGTGGCTAGCAGCAAAGATAGGACCAGTGGTGTACACCGATGGTGAGGTGTTAGTGATGAGTGATAGATTTAGCCTGGTAATCAGTCGAGTGGAGGTAGGCAAGTGTTAAAGGTGGGTAGAGGTAGATAGCGGTAGAATGTAGTAGTGTTAGAAGTAGCTGGTAATAAGTGCGCGGGTGCGGCAGTGTTAAAGGTAGGGTAGATGTTATGAGTAGGGGTACAGCTTTAGACTGGTAATAGTGGACTCGGTGCTAGGCCGTGTTAAAGAGTGGTAGGTGTAAGTA
Organism: Theodoxus fluviatilis; assembly: GCA_034096865.1. NCBI lineage: Eukaryota > Metazoa > Mollusca > Gastropoda > Cycloneritida > Neritidae > Theodoxus > Theodoxus fluviatilis. Next base: position 4,794 of record JAWQFJ010009928.1, on the reverse strand, counting down.
GGTCGACGTCGATGTAGCACAAGTTAATATTGGCAGATGGTAGTATTACAGGCCGGTAGACGGTAGTAGTGGATAGAATGTAGCGGTAATAGTGGCGGTAGGCACTAGTAGTTATAAAGGTGGTGGAGTCAGTATATGTGAATTAGAGTGTTAGCGGGTTAACTAGTGGTGATGTGGAGAATGGTGAAAGGGTTGCGTAGATGTAGTACGTGGTACGGTGCATAGCTTAATGACGTGAGCCTGGTGGCAGTGTTAAGACAGTGGTAGATGTAGTCAGTGGTTGGAGATGTGTACGCGAGTAATAGCGGCCGGTGTGTAGTGCTTATAGGTTGTAGATGTAGTAGTGGTAGATGTAGTAGTGGTAGATGTAGCGGTAAAAGTGGCAGTGGCAGTGTTAAAGGTGGTAGATGTAGTAGTTGTAGATGTAGCGGTAATAGTGGCGGTGACAGTGTTAAAGGTGGTAGGTGTAGTAGTGATAGATGTAGCGGTAATAGTGGCGGTGGCAGTATGAAAGGTGGTAGATGTAGTAGTGGTAGGTGTAGCTTTAATAGTGGCGGTGGCAATGTTAAAAGTGGTAGATGTAGTAGTGGTAGATGTAGCGGTAATAGTAGCGGTGGCAGTGTTAAAGGTGGTAGATGTAGTAGTGGTAGATGTAGCGGTAATAGTGGCAGTGGCGGTGTTAAAGGTGGTAGATGTAGTAGTTGTGGATGTAGCGGTAATAGTGGCGGTGGCAGTGTTAAAGGTGGTAGATGTAGCGGTAATACTGGTGGTGGCATTGGTAAAGGTGGTAGGTGTAGTAGTGATAGATGTAGCGGTAATAGTTGCGATGGCAGGATTAAAGGTGGTAGATGTAGTAGTGGTAGATGTAGCGGTAATAGTGGCGGTGGCAGGATTAAAGGTGGTAGATGTAGTAGTGATAGATGTAGCAGTAATAGTGGCGATGGCAGTGTTAAAGGTGGTAGATGTAGTAGTGGTAGATGTAGCGGTAATAGTGGCGGTGGCAGTGTTAAAGGTGGTAGATGTAGTAGTGATAGATGTAGCGGTAATAGTGGCGGTGGCAGTGTTAAAGGTGGTAGATGTAGTAGTGGTAGATGTAGTAGTGGTAGATGTAGCGGTAATAGTGGCGGTGGCAGTGTTAAAGGTGGTAGATGTAGTAGTGGTAGATGTAGTAGTGGTAGATGTAGCTGTAATAGTGGCGGTGGCAGTGTTAAAGGTGGTAGATGTAGTAGTGGTAGATGTAGCGGTAATAGTGGCGGTGGCAGTGTTAAAGGTGTTAAGTTAAGTAGTGGTAGATGTAGCGGTAATAGTGACGGTGGCAGTGTTAAAGGTGGTAGATGTAGTAGTGGTAGATGTAGCGGAATAGTGGCGGTGGCAGTGTTAAAGGTGTTAGGTGTAGTAGTGATAGATGTAGCGGTAATAGTTGCGGTGGCAGGATTAAAGGTGGTAGATGTAGTAGTGGTAGATGTAGCGGTAATAGCTGCGGTGGCAGTGATAAAGGTGGAAGATGTAGTAGTGGTAGATGTAGCAGTAATAGTGGCGGTGGCAGTGTTAAAGGTGGTAGATGTAGTAGTGTTTGATGTAGCTGTAATAGTGGCGGTGGCAGTGTTAAAGGTGGTAGATGTAGTAGTGGTAGATGTAGCAGTAATAGTGGCGGTGGCATTGTTAAAGGTGGTAAAATTTAGTAGTGGTAGATATAGCAGTAATAGTGGCGGTGGCAGTGTTAAAGGTGGTAGATGTAGTAGTGGTAGGTGTAGCTTTAATAGTGGCGGTGGCAGTGTTAAAAGTGGTAGATGTAGTAGTGGTAGATGTAGCGGTAATAGCGGCGGTGGTAGTGTTAAAGGTTGTAGATGTAGTAGTGGTAGATGTAGTAGTGGTAGATGTAGCGGTAATAGTGGCGGTGGCAGTGTTAAAGGTGGTAGATGTAGTAGTGGTAGATGTAGCGGTAATAGTGGCGGTGGCAGTGTTAAAGGTGGTAGGTGTAGTAGTGATAGATGTAGCGGTAATAGTGGCGGTGGCAGTATTAAAGGTGGTAGATGTAGTAGTGGTAGATGTAGCGGTAATAGTGGCGGTGGCAGTGTTAAAGGTGGTAGATGTAGTAGTGGTAGATGTAGCGGTAATAGTGGCGGTGGCAGTATTAAAGGTGGTAGATGTAGTAGTGGTAGATGTAGTAGGTAATATGTGGCACGGTCGGCAGTGTTAAAGGTGGTAGATGTAGTAGTCGTGAGATGTAGCTGGTAATTAGTGGCGGCCGGGCAGTATGAAATGGTGGTAGATGTAGTAGTGTATTATGTAGCAGGTAATTAAAGGGCGGTGGCCGTGGTTAAAGGTCGGTAGCATGTAGTAGTGGTTAGAGGTAGCAGTAGCGGCATAATGTAGTTGCGGCGGCAGGATTAAAGGTGGTAGAATGTGATACAGTGGTAGAGTGTAGCGGTTATATAGTGGCGGTGGCCAGGATTAAAGGAGGTAGATGTAGTAGTGGTAGATGTAGTAGGGTAGATGTAATAGGGTAGATGTTTTAGCCCCGGTAATAGTTGCGGTGGCAGTGTAAAGGTGGTAGATGTAGTAGTGCGTAGCTTAGCAGGCGTAATAGTGGCGGTCCGGGTAGTAGTGCTAACGGAGGGTAGACTGTAAGTAGTGGTAGATCGGGTAGCGTGTAATAGTCGGTGCTGGGTGGCAGTGGTAAAGGGACCGGACATAGAAGTAGTAGTGGTTAGATGTAGCAGCGGTAAATCGTGGCGGGCTGGTCGGCAGTGTTAACGGTGGTAGATGTAGATAGTAGTAGTAAGAGTGTAGCGGTTCATAGTGGCTTACGGTGGCCGTGTTAAAGATTGTCAGATGTAGTAGGTGGTAGATGTAATGGTAAAAGTGGCGGCCTGGCAGTGTTAACAGGTAGGTAGAGGTAAGTAGTCGGAAGAATGTAATGGTAATAGTGGACAACGGTCGCAGTGTTAAGCGTGGTAAGATGTATATGTAGTGGAGATGTCGTAGTGGTAGATGTAATAGTGGTAGATGTACGTAGGCGGTCGATTGTAGCGGTAATAGTGGCTGGTGGCCTAGGATAGTAACAGGAGGTGCAGAATGTTAGTAGTGGTAGATGTAGCGGTAAATCAGTGGGCGGACTTGGCAGTGTTAAAAGAGTTGTTTAGATGTCAGTCGCTGGTAGATGTTTAGCGGTAATAGTGGCGGTGGCAGTGTTTAAAGGTGCTTAGATGTAGTAGTGTTAGATGTACTGCGTAAATTCGCGTATGCATGTGTTAAAAGTGGTAGAGGTAGTAGGATAGATGGAGCGGGATAATAGTGGCGGTGGCAGTGTTGTCTAAAGGCTGGTAAGATGTATCGTGGTAGATGTAGGCGAGTAAAATGACAGGGCACGTTAGGTAGTCATTAAAGGTCGGTAGATGTAGTAGTGGTAGACGTAGCGGTAGTAGTGGCCGCAGTGTTAAAGGTGGTACAATGTAGTAAGGGTAGTTTGTACGTAGCGGGTAATAGGGCAGGAGTGGGCAGTGTTAAAGGTCAGGGAGATGAGCCGGGGGAGATTTTATGAGCGGTAATAGGGCGGTTGCAGGTTTAAATGTTGTAGATGTGAATTGAAGTTGATAGATGTAAAGCGCCGTAATAATTGGCATGGGGGATTGGCAGTATTAAAGTGGTAGAGGTAGTAGTGATAGATGTGAGGGAACATAGTGTGTGGTGGCTAGGATTAAAGGTGGTAGATGTAAGTAGTGTTACGATGTAGTCGTAATAGTGGCGTGTGTCGCAGGATGAGACCGGGAGTAGTAATGTAGTAGTGGTGATGTAGATGTAGCAGTCATAGTGGCTTGCACGTGTTAAAGGTGTTAAATGTAATAGTGATAGATTGGAGCGGTAATACAGTCACGCCGTATAGGCGAGAGTGTTAAAGGTGGTTAGATGTGTGAGTGGTAGATCTGTAGTAGGGGTAGATGTATGTAGTAGTAAAGTAGACACCCTTGAGGTAATAAGTAGTCAGTGGCGTGTTGTTTTTAAAGGTCGCACAAGAGGTAGTAGTGGTAGATGTAGGCGGTAAAGTGGCGGTGGCCAGTGTTAAAAGTGGTAGATGTAGGCTGAGTTGAGCTATGACATTGTATCGGTAATACGTGTGCGTGCAGGATAAAGGTGGTAGAGTCCAGAGTGGTAGATGTTAGCACGGTAATAGTGGCCGGTGTTATAGGGGTAGGATGTAGTAGGATAGATATAGCGGGTAATAGTGGTGGTCGGCTAGTGTCTTAAAGGTGGTAGATGTAGTAGGGTAGAGTAAGTAGTGGTAGACAGTAGCGGGTAAATAAGCTGCTGGGGCAGCAGTGTTAAGGGGCCGTGTGATGTATGAGTGGTAGGATTTATCCGGTAATAGTGGCTGGCAGGTGGGCAGTGTTAAAGGTGGTAGTGTGTAGTGAAGATGTAGCAGTAAAGCTGGCGATTGTCACACAATTAAAGGTGGTGATGTGAGAAGTTAGAGGTTAGATTAGCGTAACTAGTGGCTGCACGGTGGCGTTGAAAGGTTAGGTAGGCTGTAGAAGTGCAGAGATGTAGCGTAAATAGTGGCGGTTGAGTGTTAAAGGGTAGATAGATGTAGGAGTAGTGTTGCATGAGATGTAGCAGTAATAGTATACTATGGACGGAGTGTTTAAATTGGTAGTTGTAAGTAGTAATAGTATGGTAGCGGTCTAATAGTGGCGGTGGCAGTGTTGAAGTGGATAGATGTCTAAATGGTAGATGGAGTAATGGACAGATGTAGCAGTGTAGTGGCAGGTGGCGACAGTGTTAAAGGTTGTAGAT
>JAWQFJ010009923.1:0-10384 GCA_034096865.1 Theodoxus fluviatilis | reverse complement strand
CCATCAATTCCGGCCCCATCAATTCCGGCCCCATCAATTCCGGCCCCATCAATTCCGGCCCCACCAATTCCGGAACCATCAATTCCGGCCCCATCAATTCCGGAACCATTAATTCCGGCCCCATCAATTCCGGCCCCATGAATTCCGGCCCCATCAATTCCGGCCCCATCAATTCCGGCCCCATCAATTCCGGCCCCATCAATTCCGGTCCCATCAATTCCGGTCCCATCAATTCCGGTCCCATCAATTCCGGTCCCATCATATCCGGTCCCATCAACTCCGGTCCCATCAATTCCGGTCCCATCAATTCCGGTCCCATCAATTCCGGTCCCATCAATTCCGGTCCCATCAATTCCGGCCCCATCAATTCCGGCCCCATCAATTCCGGCCCCATTACTTCCGGCCCCATCAATTCCGGCCCCATCAATCCCGGCCCCATCAATTCCGGCCCCATCAATTCCGGTCCCATCAATTCCGGCCCCATCAATTCCGGCCCCAACAATTCCGGCCCCATCAATTCCGGCCCCTTATATTCGGGTCCCATCAATTCCGGCCCCATCAATTCCGGCTCCAGCAATTCCGGTCCCAGCAATTCCGGCCCCATCAATTCCGGCAGCATCAATTCCGGCCCCATCAATTCCGGCCCCATCAATTCCGGCCCCATCAATTCCGGCCCCATCAATTCCGGCCCCATCAATTCCTGCCAAATCAATTCCGGCCCCATCAATTCCGGCCCCATCAATTCCGGCCCCATCAATTCCTGCCAAATCAATTCCGGCCCCATCAATTCCGGACCCATCAATTCCGGCCCCATCATTTCCGGTTCCATCAATTCCGGCCCCATCAATTCCGGCCCCAGCAATTCCGGTCCCATCAATTCCGGCCCCATCATTTCCGGTTCCATCAATTCCGGCCCCATCAATTCCGGCCCCAGCAATTCCGGTCCCAGCAATTCCGGCCCCATCAATTCCGGCCCCATCAATTCCGGCCCCATCAATTCCGGCCCCATCAATTCCGGTCGCATCAATTCCGGTCCCATCAATTCCGGTCCCATCAATTCCGGTCCCATCAATTCCGGCCCCATCAATTCCGGCCCCATCAATTCCGGCCCCATCAATTCCAGCTCCATCAATTCCGGCCCCATCAATTCCGGCCCCATCAATTCCGGCCCCATCAATTCCGGCCCCATCAATTCCGGAACCATCAATTCCGGCCCCATCAATTCCGGAACCATCAATTCCGGCCCCATCAATTCCGGCCCCATCAATTCCGGCCATATCAATTCCCGCCCCATCAATTCCGGCCCCATCAATTCCGGAACCATCAATTCCGGCCCCATCAATTCCGGCCCCATCAATTCCGGCCCCATCAATTCCCGCCCCATCAATTCCGGCCCCATCAATTCCGGCCCCATCAATTCCGGCCCCATCAATTCCGGTCCCATCAATTCCGGTCCCATCAATTCCGGTCCCATCAATTCCGGTCCCATCAATTCCGGCCCCATCAATTCCGGCCCCATCAATTCCGGCCCCATCATCTCCGGCCCCATCAATTTCGGCCCCATCAATTCCGGCCCCATCAATTCCGTTCGCATCAATTCCGGTCCCATCAATTCCGGTCCCATCATATCCGGTCCCATCAATTCCGGTCCCATCAATTTCGGCCCCATCAATTCCGGCCCCATCAATTCCCGCCCCATCAATTCCGGCCCCATCAATTCCGGCCCCATCAATTCCGGCCCCATCAATTCCGGTCCCATCAATTCCGGTCCCATCAATTCCGGTCCCATCAATTCCGGTCCCATCAATTCCGGTCCCATCAATTCCGGTCCCATCAATTCCGGTCCCATCAATTCCGGCCCCATCAATTCCGGCCCCATCAATTCCGGCCCCTTCAATTCCGGCCCCATCAATTCCAGCCCCATCAATTCCGGCCCCATCAATTCCGGTCCCATCAATTCCGGTCCCATCAATTCCGGTCCCATCATATCCGGTCCCATCAATTCCGGTCCCATCAATTCCGGAACCATCAATTCCGGAACCATCAATTCCGGCCCCATCAATTCCGGCCCCATCAATTCCGGCCCCATCAATTCCCGCCCCATCAATTCCGGTTCCATCAATTCCGGCCCCATCAATTCCGGAACCATCAATTCCGGCCCCATCATTTCCGGCCCCATCAATTCCGGCCCCATCAATTCCGGAACCATCAATTCCGGCCCCATCAATTCCGGAACCATCAATTCCGGTCCCATCAATTCCGGCCCCATCAATTCCTGCCCCATCAATTTAGGCAGCATCAATTCTGGCCCCATCAATTCCGGCTCCATCAATTCCGGCTCCATCAATTCCGGCCCAATCAATTCCGGCCCCATCAATTCCTGCCAAATCAATTCCGGCCCCATCAATTCCGGCCCCATCAATTCCGGCCCCATCATTTCCGGTTCCATCAATTGCGGCCCCATCAATTCCGGCCCCAGCAATTCCGGTCCCAGCAATTCCGGCCCCATCTATTCCGGCCCCATCAATTCCGGCCCCATCAATTCCGGCCCCATCAATTCCGGCCCCATCAATTCCGGCCCCATCAATTCCGGCCCCATCAATTCCGGCCCCATCAATTCCGGCCCCATCAATTCCGGTCGCATTATTCCGGTCCCATCAATTCCGGTCCCATCAATTCCGGTCCCATCAATTCCGGCCCCATCAATTCCGGCCCCATCAATTCCGGCCCCATCAATTCCAGCCCCATCAATTCCGGCCCCATCAATTCCGGAACCATCAATTCCGGCCCCATCAATTCCGGAACCATCAATTCCGGCCCCATCAATTCCGGAACCATCAATTCCGGCCCCATCAATTCCGGCCCCATCAATTCCGCCCCATCAATTCCGGCCCCATCAATTCCGGAACCATCAATTCCGGCCCCATCACTTCCGGCCCCATCAATTCCGGCCCCATCAATTCCCGCCCCATCAATTCCGGCCCCATCAATTCCGGCCCCATCAATTCCGGCCCCATCAATTCCGGTCCCATCAATTCCGGTCCCATCAATTCCGGTCCCATCAATTCCGGTCCCATCAATTCCGGCCCCATCAATTCCGGCCCCATCAATTCCGGCCCCATCAATTCCGGCCCCATCAATTCCGGCCCCATCAATTCCGGCCCCATCAATTCCGGTCGCATCAATTCCGGTCCCATCAATTCCGGTCCCATCAATTCCGGTCCCATCAATTCCGGCCCCATCAATTCCGGCCCCATCAATTCCGGCCCCATCAATTCCAGCCCCATCAATTCCGGCCCCATCAATTCCGGCCCATCAATTCCGGCCCCATCAATTCCGGCCCCATCAATTCCGGCCCCATCAATTCCGGAACCATCAATTCCGGCCCCATCAATTCCGGAACCATCAATTCCGGCCCCATCAATTCCGGCCCCATCAATTCCGGAACCATCAATTCCCGCCCCATCAATTCCGGTTCCATCAATTCCGGCCCCATCAATTCCGGAACCATCAATTCCGGCCCCATCAATTCCGGCCCCATCAATTCCGGCCCCATCAATTCCGGAACCATCAATTCCGGCCCCATCAATTCCGGAACCATCAATTCCGGTCCCATCAATTCCGGCCCCATCAATTCCGGCCCCATCAATTCCGGCCCCATCAATTCCGGCCCCATCAATTCCGGAACCATCAATTCCGGCCCCATCAATTCCGGAACCATCAATTCCGGCCCCATCAATTCCGGCCCCATGAATTCCGGCCCCATCAATTCCGGCCCCATCAATTCCGGCCCCATCAATTCCGGCCCCATCAATTCCGGCCCCATCAATTCCGGTCCCATCAATTCCGGTCCCATCAATTCTGTCCCATCAATTCCGGTGCCCATCATATCCGGTCCCATCAATTCCGGTCCCATCAATTCCGGCCCCATCAATTCCGGCCCCATCAATTCCGGCCCCATCAATTCCGGCCCCATCAATTCCGGCCCCATCACTTCCGGCCCCATCAATTCCGGCCCCATCAATCCCGGCCCCATCAATTCCGGCCCCATCAATTCCGGCCCCATCAATTCCGGCCCCATCAATTCCGGCCCCATCAATTCCGGCCCCATCAATTCCGGCCCCATATATTCCGGTCCCATCAATTCCGGCCCCATCAATTCCGGCTCCAGCAATTCCGGTCCCAGCAATTCCGGCCCCATCAATTCCGGCAGCATCAATTCCGGCCCCATCAATTCCGGCCCCATCAATTCCGGCCCCATCAATTCCGGCCCCATCAATTCCGGCCCCATCAATTCCTGCCAAATCAATTCCGGCCCCATCAATTCCGGCCCCATCAATTCCGGCCCCATCATTTCCGGTTCCATCAATTCCGGCCCCATCAATTCCGGCCCCAGCAATTCCGGTCCCAGCAATTCCGGCCCCATCAATTCCGGCCCCATCAATTCCGGCCCCATCAATTCCGGCCCCATCAATTCCGGCCCCATCAAGTCCGGCCCCATCAATTCCGGCCCCATCAATTCCGGCCCCATCAATTCCGGCCCCATCAATTCCGGTCGCATCAATTCCGGTCCCATCAATTCCGGTCCCATCAATTCCGGTCCCATCAATTCCGGCCCCATCAATTCCGGCCCCATCAATTCCGGCCCCATCAATTCCGGCCCCATCAATTCCGGCCCCATCAATTCCGGCCCCATCAATTCCGGCCCCATCAATTCCGGACCCATCAATTCCGGACCATCAATTCCGGCCCCATCAATTCCGGCCCATCAATTCCGGCCCCATCAATTCCGGCCCCATCAATTCCGGCCCCATCAATTCCGGCCCCATCAATTCCGGAACCATCAATTCCGGCCCCATCAATTCCGGCCCATCAATTCCGGCCCCATCAATTCCGGCCCCATCAATTCCGGCCCCATCAATTCCGGCCCCATCAATTCCGGCCCCATCAATTCCGGCCCATCAATTCCGGCCCCATCAATTCCGGTCCCATCAATTCCGGTCCCATCAATTCCGGTCCCATCAATTCCGGCCCATCAATTCCGGCCCATCAATTCCGGCCCATCAATTCCGGCCCCATCAATTCCGGCCCCATCAATTCCGGCCCATCAATTCCGGCCCATCAATTCCGGCCCCATCAATTCCGGCCCCATCAATTCCGGCCCATCAATTCCGGCCCCATCAATTCCGGCCCCATCAATTCCGGCCCCATCAATTCCGGCCCCATCAATTCCGGCCCCATCAATTCCGGCCCCATCAATTCCGGCCCCATCAATTCCGGCCCCATCAATTCCGGCCCATCAATTCCGGCCCATCAATTCCGGCCCCATCAATTCCGGCACCATCAATTCCGGCCCCATCAATTCCGGCCCCATCAATTCCGGCCCCATCAATTCCGGCCCCATCAATTCCGGCCCCATCAATTCCGGCCCATCAATTCCGGCCCCATCAATTCCGGCCCATCAATTCCGGCCCCATCAATTCCGGCCCATCAATTCCGGCCCCATCAATTCCGGCCCCATCAATTCCGGCCCATCAATTCCGGCCCCATCAATTCCGGCCCATCAATTCCGGCCCCATCAATTCCGGCCCCATCAATTCCGGCCCATCAATTCCGGCCCCATCAATTCCGGCCCCATCAATTCCGGCCCCATCAATTCCGGCCCCATCAATTCCGGCCCATCAATTCCGGCCCATCAATTCCGGCCCCATCAATTCCGGCCCATCAATTCCGGCCCCATCAATTCCGGCCCCATCAATTCCGGCCCCATCAATTCCGGCCCCATCAATTCCGGCCCCATCAATTCCGGCCCCATCAATTCCGGCCCATCAATTCCGGTCCCATCAATTCCGGCCCATCAATTCCGGCCCATCAATTCCGGCCCATCAATTCCGGCCCCATCAATTCCGGCCCCATCAATTCCGGCCCCATCAATTCCGGCCCCATCAATTCCGGCCCCATCAATTCCGGCCCCATCAATTCCGGCCCCATCAATTCCGGCCCCATCAATTCCGGCCCATCAATTCCGGCCCCATCAATTCCGGCCCCATCAATTCCGGCCCCATCAATTCCGGCCCCATCAATTCCGGCCCCATCAATTCCGGCCCACCAATACCGGCCCCATCAATTCCGGCCCATCAATTCCGGCCCCATCAATTCCGGCCCCATCAATTCCGGCCCCATCAATTCCGGCCCCATCAATTCCGGCCCCATCAATTCCGGCCCCATCAATTCCGGCCCCATCAATTCCGGCCCCATCAATTCCGGCCCATCAATTCCGGCCCATCAATTCCGGTCCCATCAATTCCGGCCCCATCAATTCCGGCCCATCAATTCCGGCCCCATCAATTCCGGCCCCATCAATTCCGGCCCATCAATTCCGGCCCCATCAATTCCGGCCCCATCAATTCCGGCCCATCAATTCCGGCCCCATCAATTCCGGCCCCATCAATTCCGGCCCCATCAATTCCGGCCCCATCAATTCCGGCCCCATCAATTCCGGCCCCATCAATTCCGGCCCATCAATTCCGGCCCCATCAATTCCGGCCCCATCAATTCCGGCCCATCAATTCCGGCCCCATCAATTCCGGCCCATCAATTCCGGCCCCATCAATTCCGGCCCATCAATTCCGGCCCCATCAATTCCGGCCCATCAATTCCGGCCCCATCAATTCCGGCCCCATCAATTCCGGCCCCATCAATTCCGGCCCATCAATTCCGGCCCATCAATTCCGGCCCCATCAATTCCGGCCCCATCAATTCCGGCCCCATCAATTCCGGCCCCATCAATTCCGGCCCCATCAATTCCGGCCCCATCAATTCCGGCCCATCAATTCCGGCCCCATCAATTCCGGCCCATCAATTCCGGCCCATCAATTCCGGCCCATCAATTCCGGCCCATCAATTCCGGCCCCATCAATTCCGGCCCATCAATTCCGGCCCATCAATTCCGGCCCATCAATTCCGGCCCCATCAATTCCGGCCCCATCAATTCCGGCCCCATCAATTCCGGCCCATCAATTCCGGCCCATCAATTCCGGCCCCATCAATTCCGGCCCATCAATTCCGGCCCCATCAATTCCGGCCCCATCAATTCCGGCCCATCAATTCCGGCCCCATCAATTCCGGCCCCATCAATTCCGGCCCCATCAATTCCGGCCCATCAATTCTGGCCCCATCAATTCCGGCCCCATCAATTCCGGCCCATCAATTCCGGCCCCATCAATTCCGGCCCCATCAATTCCGGCCCCATCAATTCCGGCCCCATCAATTCCGGCCCATCAATTCCGGCCCATCAATTCCGGCCCATCAATTCCGGCCCATCAATTCCGGCCCCATCAATTCCGGCCCCATCAATTCCGGCCCCATCAATTCCGGCCCCATCAATTCCGGCCCCATCAATTCCGGCCCATCAATTCCGGCCCCATCAATTCCGGCCCCATCAATTCCGGCCCATCAATTCCGGCCCATCAATTCCGGCCCCATCAATTCCGGCCCCATCAATTCCGGCCCATCAATTCCGGCCCCATCAATTCCGGCCCCATCAATTCCGGCCCCATCAATTCCGGCCCCATCAATTCCGGCCCATCAATTCCGGCCCATCAATTCCGGCCCCATCAATTCCGGCCCATCAATTCCGGCCCATCAATTCCGGCCCCATCAATTCCGGCCCCATCAATTCCGGCCCCATCAATTCCGGCCCCATCAATTCCGGCCCATCAATTCCGGCCCATCAATTCCGGCCCCATCAATTCCGGCCCCATCAATTCCGGCCCCATCAATTCCGGCCCATCAATTCCGGCCCATCAATTCCGGCCCCATCAATTCCGGCCCATCAATTCCGGCCCCATCAATTCCGGCCCATCAATTCCGGCCCCATCAATTCCGGCCCCATCAATTCCGGCCCATCAATTCCGGCCCCATCAATTCCGGCCCCATCAATTCCGGCCCCATCAATTCCGGCCCCATCAATTCCGGCCCCATCAATTCCGGCCCATCAATTCCGGCCCCATCAATTCCGGCCCCATCAATTCCGGCCCCATCAATTCCGGCCCCATCAATTCCGGCCCCATCAATTCCGGCCCATCAANTCCGGCCCCATCAATTCCGGCCCCATCAATTCCGGCCCCATCAATTCCGGCCCATCAATTCCGGCCCCATCAATTCCGGCCCATCAATTCCGGCCCCATCAATTCCGGCCCCATCAATTCCGGCCCATCAATTCCGGCCCCATCAATTCCGGCCCCATCAATTCCGGCCCCATCAATTCCGGCCCCATCAATTCCGGCCCCATCAATTCCGGCCCCATCAATTCCGGCCCATCAATTCCGGCCCCATCAATTCCGGCCCCATCAATTCCGGCCCCATCAATTCCGGCCCATCAATTCCGGCCCCATCAATTCCGGCCCCATCAATTCCGGCCCCATCAATTCCGGCCCCATCAATTCCGGCCCCATCAATTCCGGCCCATCAATTCCGGCCCCATCAATTCCGGCCCCATCAATTCCGGCCCCATCAATTCCGGCCCCATCAATTCCGGCCCCATCAATTCCGGCCCCATCAATTCCGGCCCCATCAATTCCGGCCCCATCAATTCCGGCCCCATCAATTCCGGCCCCATCAATTCCGGCCCCATCAATTCCGGCCCCATCAATTCCGGCCCATCAATTCCGGCCCCATCAATTCCGGCCCCATCAATTCCGGCCCCATCAATTCCGGCCCCATCAATTCCGGCCCCATCAATTCCGGCCCATCAATTCCGGCCCATCAATTCCGGCCCATCAATTCCGGTCCCATCAATTCCGGCCCCATCAATTCCGGCCCCATCAATTCCGGCCCCATCAATTCCGGCCCATCAATTCCGGCCCCAACAATTCCGGCCCCATCAATTCCGGCCCCATCAATTCCGGCCCATCAATTCCGGCCCCATCAATTCCGGCCCCATCAATTCCGGCCCCATCAATTCCGGCCCCATCAATTCCGGCCCCATCAATTCCGGCCCCATCAATTCCGGCCCATCAATTCCGGCCCCATCAATTCCGGCCCCATCAATTCCGGCCCCATCAATTCCGGCCCCATCAATTCCGGCCCCATCAATTCCGGCCCCATCAATTCCGGCCCCATCAATTCCGGCCCCATCAATTCCGGCCCCATCAATTCCGGCCCATCAATTCCGGCCCCATCAATTCCGGCCCATCAATTCCGGCCCCATCAATTCCGGCCCCATCAATTCCGGCCCCATCAATTCCGGCCCCATCAATTCCGGCCCCATCAATTCCGGCCCCATCAATTCCGGCCCCATCAATTCCGGCCCCATCAATTCCGGCCCATCAATTCCGGCCCCATCAATTCCGGCCCCATCAATTCCGGCCCATCAATTCCGGCCCCATCAATTCCGGCCCCATCAATTCCGGCCCCATCAATTCCGGCCCCATCAATTCCGGCCCCATCAATTCCGGCCCCATCAATTCCGGCCCCATCAATTCCGGCCCATCAATTCCGGCCCCATCAATTCCGGCCCCATCAATTCCGGCCCCATCAATTCCGGCCCCATCAATTCCGGCCCCATCAATTCCGGCCCCATCAATTCCGGTCCCATCAATTCCGGCCCCATCAATTCCGGCCCATGCAATTCCGGCCCATCAATTCCGGCCCCATCAATTCCGGCCCCATCAATTCCGGCCCATCAATTCCGGCCCCATCAATTCCGGCCCCATCAATTCCGGCCCATCAATTCCGGCCCCATCAATTCCGGCCCATCAATTCCGGCCCCATCAATTCCGGCCCCATCAATTCCGGCCCCATCAAATCCGGCCCCATCAATTCCGGCCCATCAATTCCGGCCCCATCAATTCCGGCCCCATCAATTCCGGCCCCATCAATTCCGGCCCATCAATTCCGGCCCATCAATTCCGGCCCCATCAATTCCGCCCCGACCAATCCGGCCCCATCAATTCCGGCCCCATCAATTCCGGCCCCATCAATTCCGGCCCCATCAATTCCCGGCCCATCAATCCGGCCCCATCAATTCCGGCCCCATCAATTCCGGCCCATCAATTCCGGCCCCCACCAATCCGGCCCCATCAATTCCGGCCCCATCAATTCCCGCCCCATCAATTCCGGCCCCATCAATTCCGGCCCCATCAATTCCGGCCCATCAATTCCGGACCCATCAATTCCGGCCCCATCAATTCCGGCCCCATCAATTCCGGCCCCATCAATTCGGCCCCATCAATTCCGGTCCCATCAATTCCGGCCCCATCAATTCCGCCCCATCAATTGCGGCCCCATCAATTCCTGCCCCAATCAATATCCGAGCCCCATGAATTCCGGCCCCATCAGATTCCGGCCCCATCAATTCCGGCCCCATCAATTCCGGCCCCAT
>JAWQFJ010009920.1:7500-42191 GCA_034096865.1 Theodoxus fluviatilis | reverse complement strand
CCTCCTTGCTCTAACTCATGCCTCCTTGCTATAACTCATGTCTCCTTGCTATAACTCATGCCTCCTTGCTATAACTCATGCCTCCTTGCTATAACTCATGCCTCCTTGCTATAACTCATGCCTCCTTGCTATAACTCATGTCTCCTTGCTATAACTCATGCCTCCTTGCTAGAACTCATGTCTCCTTGCTATAACTCATGTCTCCTTGCTATGCCTCCTTGCTATAACTCATGCCTCCTTGCTATAACTCATGCCTCCTTGCTATAACTCATGCCTCCTTGCTATAACTCAAGCCTCCTTGCTAGAACTCATGCCTCCTTGCTATAACTCATGTCTCCTTGCTATGCCTCCTTGCTATAACTCATGCCTCCTTGCTATAACTCATGCCTCCTTGCTATAACTCATGTCTCCTTGCTATAACTCATGTCTCCTTGCTATGCCTCCTTGCTATAACTCATGCCTCCTTGCTATAACTCATGCCTCCTTGCTATGCCTCCTTGCTATAACTCATGCCTCCTTGCTATAACTCATGCCTCCTTGCTATGCCTCCTTGCTATAACTCATGCCTCCTTGCTATAACTCATGCCTCCTTGCTATGCCTCCTTGCTATAACTCATGCCTCCTTGCTATAACTCATGCCTCCTTGCTATAACTCATGCCTCCTTGCTATAACTCATGCCTCCTTGCTATGCCTCCTTGCTATAACTCATGCCTCCTTGCTATAACTCATGCCTCCTTGCTATGCCTCATGCCTCCTTGCTATAACTCATGCCTCCTTGCTATAACTCATGCCTCCTTGCTATAACTCATGCCTCCTTGCTATGCCTCCTTGCTATAACTCATGCCTCCTTGCTATGCCTCCTTGCTAGAACTCATGCCTCCTTGCTATAACTCATGTCTCCTTGCTATGTCTCCTTGCTATAACTCATGTCTCCTTGCTATGCCTCCTTGCTATAACTCATGCCTCCTTGCTATAACTCATGCCTCCTTGCTATAACTCATGCCTCCTTGCTATAACTCATGCCTCCTTGCTATGCCTCCTTGCTATAACTCATGCCTCCTTGCTATAACTCATGTCTCCTTGCTAGAACTCATGCCTCCTTGCTAGAACTCATGCCTCCTTGCTATAACTCATGTCTCCTTGCTATGCCTCCTTGCTATAACTCATGCCTCCTTGCTATGTCTCCTTGCTATAACTCATGTCTCCTTGCTAGAACTCATGCCTCCTTGCTATAACTCATGCCTCCTTGCTATAACTCATGCCTCCTTGCTATAACTCATGCCTCCTTGCTATGCCTCCTTGCTATAACTCATGCCTCCTTGCTATGCCTCCTTGCTATAACTCATGCCTCCTTGCTATAACTCATGCCTCCTTGCTATAACTCATGCCTCCTTGCTAGAACTCATGTCTCCTTGCTATAACTCATGCCTCCTTGCTATAACTCATGCCTCCTTGCTATGCCTCCTAGCTATAACTCATGTCTCCTTGCTATGCCTCCTTGCTATGCCTCCTTGCTATGCCTCCTTGCTATAACTCATGCCTCCTTGCTATAACTCATGTCTCCTTGCTAGAACTCATGCCTCCTTGCTATAACTCATGCCTCCTTGCTATAACTCATGCCTCCTTGCTGTAACTCATGCCTCCTTGCTATAACTCATGCCTCCTTGCTAGAACTCATGCCTCCATGCTATAACTCATGCCTCCTTGCTATAACTCATGCCTCCTTGCTATAACCCATGCCTCCTTGCTATAATTCATGCCTCCTTGCTATAACTCATGCCTCCTTGCTATAACTCATGTCTCCTTGCTATGCCTCCTTGCTATAACTCATGTCTCCTTGCTAGAACTCAAGCCTCCTTGCTATAACTCATGCCTCCTTGCTATGTCTCCTTGCTATAACTCATGTCTCCTTGCTAGAACTCATGCCTCCTTGCTATAACTCATGTCTCCTTGCTATAACTCATGCCTCCTTGCTATAACTCATGCCTCCTTGCTATAACTCATGCCTCCTTGCTATAACTCATGTCTCCTTGCTATAACTCATGTCTCCTTGCTATGTCTCCTTGCTATAACTCATGCCTCCTTGCTATAACTCATGCCTCCTTGCTATAACTCATGCCTCCTTGCTATAACCCATGCCTCCTTGCTATAACTCATGCCTCCTTGCTAGAACTCATGCCTCCTTGCTATGTCTCCTTGCTATAACTCATGCCTCCTTGCTATAACTCATGCCTCCTTGCTATAACTCATGTCTCCTTGCTATGCCTCCTTGCTATAACTCATGCCTCCTTGCTATGCCTCCTTGCTATAACTCATGCCTCCTTGCTATAACTCATGCCTCCTTGCTATAACTCATGCCTCCTTGCTATAACTCATGCCTCCTTGCTATAACTCATGCCTCCTTGCTAGAACTCATGCCTCCTTGCTATGCCTCCTTGCTATAACTCATGCCTCCTTGCTATAACTCATGCCTCCTTGCTATAACTCATGTTTCCTTGCTATGCCTCCTTGCTATAACTCATGCCTCCTTGCTATAACTCATGCCTCCTTGCTATAACTCATGCCTCCTTGCTATGCCTCCTTGCTATAACTCATGTCTCCTTGCTATGCCTCCTTGCTATAACTCATGCCTCCTTGCTATAACTCATGCCTCCTTGCTATAACTCATGTCTCCTTGCTATGCCTCCTTGCTATAACTCATGCCTCCTTGCTATAACTCATGCCTCCTTGCTATAACTCATGCCTCCTTGCTATAACTCATGTCTCCTTGCTATAACTCATGTCTCCTTGCTATAACTCATGTCTCCTTGCTATGCCTCCTTGCTATAACTCATGCCTCCTTGCTATAACTCATGCCTCCTTGCTATGCCTCCTTGCTATAACTCATGCCTCCTTGCTATAACTCATGCCTCCTTGCTATAACTCATGCCTCCTTGCTATAACTCATGCCTCCTTGCTATAACTCATGCCTCCTTGCTATGCCTCCTTGCTATAACTCATGCCTCCTTGCTATAACTCATGCCTCCTTGCTATAACTCATGTCTCCTTGCTATAACTCATGTCTCCTTGCTATGCCTCCTTGCTATAACTCATGCCTCCTTGCTATAACTCATGTCTCCTTGCTATGCCTCCTTGCTATAACTCATGCCTCCTTGCTATAACTCATGCCTCCTTGCTATAACTCATGCCTCCTTGCTATAACTCATGCCTCCTTGCTATAACTCATGCCTCCTTGCTAGAACTCATGCCTCCTTGCTATAACTCATGCCTCCTTGCTATAACTCATGCCTCCTTGCTATAACTCATGTCTCCTTGCTATAACTCATGCCTCCTTGCTATAACTCATGTCTCCTTGCTATGTCTCCTTGCTATAACTCATGTCTCCTTGCTATAACTCATGCCTCCTTGCTATAACTCATGCCTCCTTGCTAGAACTCATGCCTCCTTGCTATAACTCATGCCTCCTTGCTATAACTCATGCCTCCTTGCTATGCCTCCTTGCTATAACTCATGTCTCCTTGCTATAACTCATGCCTCCTTGCTATAACTCATGCCTCCTTGCTATAACTCATGCCTCCTTGCTATAACTCATGCCTCCTTGCTATAACTCATGCCTCCTTGCTATAACTCATGTCTCCTTGCTATGCCTCCTTGCTATAACTCATGCCTCCTTGCTATAACTCATGCCTCCTTGCTATGCCTCCTTGCTATAATTCATGCCTCCTTGCTATAACTCATGTCTCCTTGCTATAACTCATGTCTCCTTGCTATGCCTCCTTGCTATAACTCATGTCTCCTTGCTATAACTCATGCCTCCTTGCTATGCCTCCTTGCTATAACTCATGCCTCCTTGCTATGCCTCCTTGCTATAACTCATGCCTCCTTGCTATAACTCATGCCTCCTTGCTATAACTCATGTCTCCTTGCTATGCCTCCTTGCTATAACTCAAGCCTCCTTGCTATAACTCATGTCTCCTTGCTATAACTCATGCCTCCTTGCTATGCCTCCTTGCTATAACTCATGTCTCCTTGCCAGCAAGGAGCTGTGTGCAATGCACTTGCCCTTGCACTTCCTTGCCAAACTTGCAAGTTTAGTGAGGAAGCTAAGGGCAAGTGCATTGCACATGTATATGAACTAGTGTCTCAGCTTTTCAATGTATGCAACTTCATCAAAGTGTTATCACCTAGCTGCAGGCTTGACCGATGGTGTGTGTTGCAATCCGCAGGCCAGACCCCAACCTGAAGTACCAGGATGAGTTGGACGCCTACAGCAAGTACCGCGGCCATGGCTACTTCACCCAAAACCCTCATGCAGGTGAGATAAGTAGAGTGGTGGTGGTATACATGGTGGTATAAATGGTGGTTTAAATGGTGGTTTAAATGGTGGCATAATTGGTGGTAACTGTAGTAAAGTGTCCATGGTGTAGGTTATTGTGTAGGTGGTGGTGATGGCAAAGGTGGTGGCAATTGTAGGAGTTTCCATAGTATAGGTAATTATGTAGGTGGTGGTGATTTGATGGCATTGGTATTGGTGATGATAGTGGTGGTGGTGTGGTAGTATAGTTGGTGCTAGAAATGATGGTGATGGTTGTGTTGATGATGATGGTTTAGATGATGGTGATAATGTAAGTGGTGTTGTTGGTATAGGTGTTGGCAATGGTATAGGTGGTGTCAGTGGCATGTCATGCGATAATGATTCTGGTGTTGATGGTGGTATAGGTGATGGTAGTAATATAGATGTGGTGATGGTATACATGATGGTGGTGGTAGGTTAGTGTTGGTGGTGGTGGTGATGGTGGTATAGGTGATGGTGGTATAGGTGATGGTAGTAATATAGATGTGGTGATGGTATACATGATGGTGGTGGTAGGTTAGTGTTGGTTGTGGTGGTGGTGGTATAGGTGATGGTGGTATTATAGATGTGGTGATGGTATACATGATGGTGGTGGTAGGTTAGTGTTGGTTGTGGTGGTGATGGTGGTATAGGTGATGGTGGTATAGGTGATGGTGGTATAGGTGATGGTGGTAATATAGATGTGGTGATGGTATACATGATGGTGGTGGTAGGTTAGTGTTGGTGGTGGTGGTGATGGTGGTATAGGTGATGGTGGTATAGGTGATGGTGGTATAGGTGATGGTGGTAATATAGATGTGGTGATGGTATACATGATGGTGGTGGTAGGTTAGTGTTGGTGGTGGTGGTGATGGTGGTATAGGGGATGGTGGTATAGGTGATGGTGGTATAGGTGATGGTGGTAATATAGATGTGGTGATGGTATACATGATGGTGGTGGTAGGTTAGTGTTGGTGGTGGTGGTGATGGTGGTATAGGTGATGGTGGTAATATAGATGTGGTGATGGTATACATGATGGTGATGGTATACATGATGGTGGTGGTAGGTTAGTGTTGGTGGTGGTGGTGATGGTGGTATAGGTGATGGTGGTAATATAGATGTGGTGATGGTATACATGATGGTGGTGGTGGGGATGGTGGTATAGGGGATGGTGGTATAGGTGATGGTGGTAATATAGATGTGGTGATGGTATACATGATGGTGGTGGTAGGTTAGTGTTGGTGGTGGTGGTGATGGTGGTATAGGTGATGGTGGTAATATAGATGTGGTGATGGTATACATGATGGTGGTGGTAGGTTAGTGTTGGTGGTGGTGGTGATGGTGGTATAGGTGATGGTGGTAATATAGATGTGGTGATGGTATACATGATGGTGATGGTATACATGTTGGTGGTGGTGGTGATGGTGGTATAGGTGATGGTGGTATAGGTGATGGTGGTAATATAGATGTGGTGATGGTATACATGATGGTGGTGATGGTATACATGATGGTGGTGGTAGGTTAGTGTTGGTGGTGGTGGTGATGGTGGTATAGGGGATGGTGGTATAGGGGATGGTGGTATAGGTGATGGTGGTATAGGTGATGGTGGTAATATAGATGTGGTGATGGTATACATGATGGTGGTGGTAGGTTAGTGTTGGTGGTGGTGGTGATGGTGGTATAGGTGATGGTGGTATAGGTGATGGTGGTAATATAGATGTGGTGATGGTATACATGATGGTGGTGGTAGGTTAGTGTTGGTGGTGGTGGGGATGGTGGTATAGGTGATGGTGGTATAGGTGATGGTGGTATAGGTGATGGTGGTAATATAGATGTGGTGATGGTATACATGATGGTGGTGGTAGGTTAGTGTTGGTGGTGGTGGTGATGGTGGTAATATAGATGTGGTGATGGTATACATGATGGTGGTGGTAGGTTAGTGTTGGTGGTGGTGGGGATGGTGGTATAGGTGATGGTGGTATAGGTGATGGTGGTATTATAGACGTGGTGATGGTATACATGATGGTGGTGGTAGGTTAGTGTTGGTGGTGGTGGTGATGGTGGTAATATAGATGTGGTGATGGTATACATGATGGTGGTGGTAGGTTAGTGTTGGTGGTGGTGGGGATGGTGGTATAGGTGATGGTGGTAATATAGATGTGGTGATGGTATACATGATGGTGGTGGTAGGTTAGTGTTGGTGGTGGTGGGGATGGTGGTATAGGGGATGGTGGTATAGGTGATGGTGGTATAGGTGATGGTGGTAATATAGATGTGGTGATGGTATACATGATGGTGGTGGTAGGTTAGTGTTGGTGGTGGTGGTGATGGTGGTATAGGTGATGGTGGTAATATAGATGTGGTGATGGTATACATGATGGTGGTGGTAGGTTAGTGTTGGTGGTGGTGGGGATGGTGGTATAGGGGATGGTGGTATAGGGGATGGTGGTATAGGGGATGGTGGTATAGGGATGGTGGTATAGGGGATGGTGGTATAGGGGATGGTGGTATAGGGGATGGTGGTATAGGTGATGGTGGTATAGGTGATGGTGGTATAGGGGATGGTGGTATAGGGATGGTGGTATAGGTGATGGTGGTATAGGTGATGGTGGTATAGGTGATGGTGGTAATATAGATGTGGTGATGGTATACATGATGGTGGTGGTAGGTTAGTGTTGGTGGTGGTGGTGATGGTGGTATAGGGGATGGTGGTATAGGTGATGGTGGTATAGGTGATGGTGGTAATATAGATGTGGTGATGGTATACATGATGGTGGTGGTAGGTTAGTGTTGGTGGTGGTGGTGATGGTGGTATAGGTGATGGTGGTAATATAGATGTGGTGATGGTATACATGATGGTGATGGTATACATGATGGTGATGGTATACATGATGGTGATGGTATACATGATGGTGATGGTATACATGATGGTGGTGATGGTATACATGATGGTGATGGTATACATGATGGTGATGGTATACATGATGGTGGTGATGGTATACATGATGGTGATGGTATACATGATGGTGGTGGTGGGGATGGTGGTATAGGTGATGGTGGTATTATAGATGTGGTGATGGTATACATGATGGTGGTGATGGTATACATGATGGTGGTGATGGTATACATGATGGTGGTGATGGTATACATGATGGTGATGGTATACATGATGGTGATGGTATACATGATGGTGATGGTATACATGATGGTGATGGTATACATGATGGTGATGGTATACATGATGGTGGTGATGGTATACATGATGGTGATGGTATACATGATGGTGGTGGTGGGGATGGTGGTATAGGTGATGGTGGTATTATAGATGTGGTGATGGTATACATGATGGTGGTGATGGTATACATGATGGTGGTGATGGTATACATGATGGTGGTGATGGTATACATGATGGTGATGGTATACATGATGGTGATGGTATACATGATGGTGATGGTATACATGATGGTGATGGTATACATGAATGGTGATGGTATACATGTATGGTGATGGTATACATGATGGTGGATGGTATACATGATGGTGGTGGGTATACATGATGGTGGTGGTATACATGATGGTGGTGGTATACATGATGGTGATGGTATACATGATGGTGATGGTATACATGATGGTGATGGTATACATGATGGTGATGGTATACATGATGGTGATGGTATACATGATGGTGGTGGTAGGTTAGTGTTGGTTGTGGTGGTGGTGGTATAGGTGATGGTGGTATAGGTGATGGTGGTATAGGTGATGGTGGTAATATAGATGTGGTGATGGTATACATGATGGTGATGGTATACATGATGGTGATGGTATACATGATGGTGATGGTATACATGATGGTGATGGTATACATGATGGTGGTGATGGTATACATGATGGTGATGGTATACATGATGGTGATGGTATACATGATGGTGGTGATGGTATACATGATGGTGATGGTATACATGATGGTGGTGGTGGGGATGGTGGTATACGTGATGGTGGTATTATAGATGTGGTGATGGTATACATGATGGTGGTGATGGTATACATGATGGTGGTGATGGTATACATGATGGTGGTGATGGTATACATGATGGTGATGGTATACATGATGGTGATGGTATACATGATGGTGATGGTATACATGATGGTGATGGTATACATGATGGTGATGGTATACATGATGGTGGTGATGGTATACATGATGGTGATGGTATACATGATGGTGGTGGTGGGGATGGTGGTATAGGTGATGGTGGTATTATAGATGTGGTGATGGTATACATGATGGTGGTGATGGTATACATGATGGTGGTGATGGTATACATGATGGTGGTGATGGTATACATGATGGTGATGGTATACATGATGGTGATGGTATACATGATGGTGATGGTATACATGATGGTGATGGTATACATGATGGTGATGGTATACATGATGGTGATGGTATACATGATGGTGATGGTATACATGATGGTGGTGGTATACATGATGGTGGTGGTATACATGATGGTGGTGGTATACATGATGGTGATGGTATACATGATGGTGATGGTATACATGATGGTGATGGTATACATGATGGTGATGGTATACATGATGGTGATGGTATACATGATGGTGGTGGTAGGTTAGTGTTGGTTGTGGTGGTGGTGGTATAGGTGATGGTGGTATAGGTGATGGTGGTATAGGTGATGGTGGTAATATAGATGTGGTGATGGTATACATGATGGTGGTGGTAGGTTAGTGTTGGTGGTGGTGGTGATGGTGGTATAGGGGATGGTGGTATAGGTGATGGTGGTATAGGTGATGGTGGTATAGGGGATGGTGGTATAGGTGATGGTGGTATAGGTGATGGTGGTATAGGTGATGGTGGTATTATAGATGTGGTGATGGTATACATGATGGTGGTGGTAGGTTAGTGTTGGTTGTGGTGGTGATGGTGGTATAGGTGATGGTGGTATAGGTGATGGTGGTATAGGTGATGGTGGTATAGGTGATGGTGGTATAGGTGATGGTGGTATAGGTGATGGTGGTATAGGTGATGGTGGTATAGGGGATGGTGGTATAGGTGATGGTGGTATAGGTGATGGTGGTATAGGTGATGGTGGTATTATAGATGTGGTGATGGTATACATGATGGTGGTGGTAGGTTAGTGTTGGTTGTGGTGGTGATGGTGGTATAGGTGATGGTGGTATAGGTGATGGTGGTATAGGTGATGGTGGTGATGGTGGTATAGGTGATGGTGGTATAGGTGATGGTGGTATAGGTGATGGTGGTATAGGTGATGGTGGTATAGGTGATGGTGGTATAGGTGATGGTGGTATAGGTGATGGTGGTATAGGTGATGGTGGTATAGGTGATGGTGGTATAGGTGATGGTGGTATTATAGATGTGGTGATGGTATACATGATGGTGGTGGTAGGTTAGTGTTGGTGGTGGTGGGGATGATGCAATGTCAGTGATGTTCCTACTGATGGTCAGGGTACCAAGGGCAAGACAAATCCTTTCTTTTCATTTGGAGTGGGCTGCCATGCGGATGTATTTAACAACTGAATAGACAGAGAGTACATAAAAGAGATACTAGCCAAATCTGGCAAATTCAGTAGCCTCATTGTAGAGACCTTGCCTGTTACTTGAGTCTCCAGTGGCATGCGGTCAGAGAGGCAGTGCAGACTGCAGTGGCATGTGGTCAGAGAGGCAGTGCAGACTGCAGTGGCATGTGGTAGGAGAGGCAGTGCAGACTGCAGTGGCATGTGGTCAGAGAGGCAGTGCAGACTGCAGTGGCATGTGGTCAGAGAGGCAGTGCAGACTGCAGTGGCATGTGGTCAGAGAGGCAGTGCAGACTGCAGTGGCATGTGGTCAGAGAGGCAGTGCAGACTGCAGTGGCATGTGGTAGGAGAGGCAGTGCAGACTGCAGTGGCATGTGGTAGGAGAGGCAGTGCAGACTGCAGTGGCATGTGGTAGGAGAGGCAGTGCAGACTGCAGTGGCATGTGGTCAGAGAGGCAGTGCAGACTGCAGTGGCATGTGGTAGGAGAGGCAGTGCAGACTGCAGTGGCATGTGGTAGGAGAGGCAGTGCAGACTGCAGTGGCATGTGGTCAGAGAGGCAGTGCAGACTGCAGTGGCATGTGGTCAGAGAGGCAGTGCAGACTGCAGTGGCATGTGGTAGGAGAGGCAGTGCAGACTGCAGTGGCATGTGGTCAGAGAGGCAGTGCAGACTGCAGTGGCATGTGGTAGGAGAGGCAGTGCAGACTGCAGTGGCATGTGGTCAGAGAGGCAGTGCAGACTGCAGTGGCATGTGGTCAGAGAGGCAGTGCAGACTGCAGTGGCATGTGGTCAGAGAGGCAGTGCAGACTGCAGTGGCATGTGGTAGGAGAGGCAGTGCAGACTGCAGTGGCATGTGGTAGGAGAGGCAGTGCAGACTGCAGTGGCATGTGGTAGGAGAGGCAGTGCAGACTGCAGTGGCATGTGGTAGGAGAGGCAGTGCAGACTGCAGTGGCATGTGGTCAGGAGAGGCAGTGCAGACTGCAGTGGCATGTGGTAGGAGAGGCAGTGCAGACTGCAGTGGCATGTGGTAGGAGAGGCAGTGCAGACTGCAGTGGCATGTGGTAGGAGAGGCAGTGCAGACTGCAGTGGCATGTGGTAGGAGAGGCAGTGCAGACTGCAGTGGCATGTGGTCAGAGAGGCAGTGCAGACTGCAGTGGCATGTGGTCAGAGAGGCAGTGCAGACTGCAGTGGCATGTGGTAGGAGAGGCAGTGCAGACTGCAGTGGCATGTGGTCGGAGAGGCAGTGCAGACTGCAGTGGCATGGGGTCGGAGAGGCAGTGCAGACTGCAGTGGCATGTGGTAGGAGAGGCAGTGCAGACTGCAGTGGCATGTGGTCAGAGAGGCAGTGCAGACTGCAGTGGCATGTGGTAGGAGAGGCAGTGCAGACTGCAGTGGCATGTGGTCAGGAGAGGCAGTGCAGACTGCAGTGGCATGTGGTAGGAGAGGCAGTGCAGACTGCAGTGGCATGTGGTCAGAGAGGCAGTGCAGACTGCAGTGGCATGTGGTCGGAGAGGCAGTGCAGACTGCAGTGGCATGTGGTAGGAGAGGCAGTGCAGACTGCAGTGGCATGTGGTCAGAGAGGCAGTGCAGACTGCAGTGGCATGTGGTCGGAGAGGCAGTGCAGACTGCAGTGGCATGTGGTCAGAGAGGCAGTACAGACTGCAGTGGCATGTGGTCAGAGAGGCAGTGCAGTGGCATGTGGTCAGAGAGGCAGTGCAGTGGCATGTGGTCAGAGAGGCAGTGCAGACTGCAGTGGCATGTGGTCAGAGAGGCAGTGCAGACTGCAGTGGCATGTGGTAGGAGAGGCAGTGCAGACTGCAGTGGCATGTGGTAGGAGAGGCAGTGCAGACTGACCATATTGTCCAAGGAGGCAGCTCAAGGCTCTGTGTGACACCAAACACTGCACCGCTAGCTAATAGACAAGCATTCCGACCACTCCACGAGAGCCCTGAAAGCTTGGTCAGACTCCCTGACCTTGCAGTTATCAAAAATGCAGACAGTCATAACGTATAAACTTAATGATTTATTGTTAAGCACCCAAGTATTACTTGTACGCACATACCTTCCCTAATAGGCAAGCTCATGGCGTTTACAATGAAAAGTCCACACTCATACAAAGCATTCCAACACTCGCACACTGTACAGTTGAAATAAAAGAAGAGTTAAATACAATACAATTAATTAACATAGCAGGCAATAAACAAAACACGAAACATAAAAGAGGCGCCTTGTGAAGCACCTCACTGCTCGTCAGGAAAGACTGACCGGAACAGGTGTGTCTTGAGGGAGGTTTTGAACTGGGACATGGAATCAGAGTGACGGACAGGGAAAGGTAGGCTATTCCACGTTACAGGGCCGATGTAAGAAAAAGCTCGCTGTCCTTGGGTTTTCTTTTTGCGACGGGGGACATTTAACGTTTTGGTGTCTGCAGCTGAACGGTTATTTCTAGCGGGGGTGTAGACAGTGAGAATTTCTTTGAGTGCGTGTGGTGCAGTTTGATTGAAGAAGTTGAAACACATAAACATACATTCTCTCTTTCTGTCTCTCTCTCTCTCTCTCTCTCTCTCTCTCTCTCTCTCTCTCTCTCTCTGTCAGAACCTTGGGCAAGTCAAGGAACACATTATAGCTTTTTCCCATTTCACTCAGTTCAACCTGCAATTTTTCACTTAGGAGTGATTGTGGCTTTTCTCTGCCGAAAACTGAAAGGTTTCCATTTGCAAGCATAATCAACAACCCTCCAGCGGAAGTGATGGCAAACAGTGTGTTTGGAGGGCGACAGTGGTGGACAGGCCTGAATTTCCACTCTAGCCCTGTCCCTGCTTGCTGTTGCAGCCGAGCGCTCAGAGATGGACGTGAGCCATGTGCCCACTGAGCGCAACGCTCGGTCCCCCTTGCCATACCGCCCCCCTCCCCCCGAGCAGGGTGACTCGGATGACGCTCTTCCTGACCACGGTCGCCGGCGTCGGTCCATGAGTGCCCCTGGCAGCGACTACGAGGTGAGAGGAGTTGTTGTCAAGACTCTATACATAGACGGGTGGACGGGGCCCCGAGGGCTGCGCCTACGAGGTGAGAGGAGTTGTTGTCAAGACTCTATACATAGACGGGTGGACGGGGCCCCGAGGGCTGCGCCTACGAGGTGAGAGGAGT
The DNA here is from genome assembly GCA_034096865.1 of Theodoxus fluviatilis. Lineage (NCBI taxonomy): Eukaryota > Metazoa > Mollusca > Gastropoda > Cycloneritida > Neritidae > Theodoxus > Theodoxus fluviatilis. The sequence goes on along the minus strand of JAWQFJ010009920.1, from coordinate 29,159 downwards.
TGTTGTCAAGACTCTATACATAGACGGGTGGACAGGGCCCCGAGGGCTGCGCCTACGAGGTAAGAGGAGTTGTTGTCGAGACTCTATACATAGACGGGTGGACGGGGCCCCGAGGGCTGCGCCTACGAGGTGAGAGGAGTTGTTGTCGAGACTCTATACATAGACGGGTGGACGGGGCCCCGAGGGCTGCGCCTAACCCTCTGAGGCACTTAGCTGGCGGGAGTGACAGTGACCGATTTTGCCTGGATCTGTACTGTGAGGGCATGCACAAGTCATGTTTTTGTTTGTTAGTTTTTGTTTGTCTGTTTGTTTTTATCTTTATTGTTTTTGAATTCTTGAATGTTAGAGAGCACGGTTTCTTAAAATGGAAAGTGTGCCTATGACTGCAATATTGAAATACATGACACTGCAAGTTCAATTTTATTTAAAGAAAGTGTTTAGTTTGATGATTATGTGACTTATGACTTAGTGCTTTCTTACTTTACTGCAAATGATAATTCCCTCTCTTTTCTCTCTCTCTCTCTCTCTCTCTCTCTCTCTCTCTCTCTCTCTCTCTCTCTCTCTCTCTCTCTCTCTCTCTCTTCTCCCTCTCTTGCATTTTCAATTTCATCAGCATATCTGACATTGGTGACATTAATACTTTGGGTAAAAATAAACTGCATGATTAGAGTTTCCACCATAGACACTAAAGCCCAGCTTAGATCTTTGCATATGATACTTACTTTCCTTCTGACAGGTTTCATAGTCATGTAGTCAGTCACACAAGCATGCATACACATGTAGTCAGTCACACAAGCATGCATACACCTGTAGTCAGTCACACAAGCATGCATACACATGTAGTCAGTCACACAAGCATGCATACACCTGTAGTCAGTCACACAAGCACGCATACACCTGCTCCGTTACTCCCTGCCAGCCAGTTCCTTTTGCTCTTCTTCACTGATCGGCTTTCTCCAGGTGGAGCAGACCCTGGAAGAGCTGGGGATTGGTCGATCTGGAGGACGGCCCCAAGGGGGGGTACCTCAGCCCCCCATCTCTCCGTCGGCCCCCTCTCGCCTCCCCCCAGCTTTGCAAGAGGCAGCCGACGTCAAGGCACAGCTGGAGCAGAACCCTGGCATCCGCGACCTCCTCTTCCGCCTGATGGACTTGGTGGACCGCTACTGGAACGGTGCCAAGTCCCTCCACAAGAATGCCAAGTTCAAAGGTGAGTCGGTCTGCACTGTGCTTGATGTTGATGATAAGGCCAAAGAAAAAATGGTTGGAAAAGCTTCCAGAGACGGGCCACATTAGTGGACTCGGCCAAGGAGAGGGGTGTGGGAAAGAGCCAAGCTGGTGGGCCACGCAAGCTGGCTGGTCACAGCATCTCATTGGCCATGATCTCAATTAATCTTCTGTGAATTTGCAGTGGTTTATACACAGAATGACAAAAGAATGTGTGGATTTGAGGGGGGAAAAGTCTTAACGCAGCCAATCAGATGCTGTGGCCCGGCAGCTTGTGTGGCCCGCCAGCTGGACTGTCTTTCTCACACCCCTCTCATCGGAAGAGTCCACTAGTGTGGCCTGTTTCTGGAAGCTTTTCCTTTTGGAATGACTTCATCAGACGGGCCACACTAGTGGATTCAACCGAGGAGAGGGGTGCAGGAATGACGGCAAAGCTGGCGGGCCACACTAGTGGATTCATCCAAGGAGAGGGGTACGGGAATGACAGCAAAGCTGGCGGGCCACACTAGTGGATTCAACCAAGGAGAGGGGTGCGGGAATGACGGCAAAGCTGGCGGGCCACACAAGCTGGCGGGCCACACAAGCTGGCGGGCCACACTAGCTGGCTGGGTCATCCAAGGAGAGGGGTGCGGGAATGACGGCAAAGCTGGCGGGCCACACAAGCTGGCGGGCCACACAAGCTGGCGGGCCACACTAGTGGATTCAACCAAGGAGAGGAGTGCGGGAATGACGGCAAAGCTGGCGGGCCACACAAGCTGGCGGGCCACACAAGCTGGCGGGCCACACAAGCTGGCGGGCCACACAAGCTGGCGGGCCACACAAGCTGGCGGGCCACACAAGCTGGCGGGCCACACTAGTGGATTCAACCAAGGAGAGGAGTGCGGGAATGACGGCAAAGCTGGCGGGCCACACAAGCTGGCGGGCCACACTAGTGGATTCAACCAAGGAGAGGAGTGCGGGAATGACGGCAAAGCTGGCCGGCCACACAAGCTGGCGGGCCGCACAAGCTGGCGGGCCGCAGCACCTAATTCGGGGCGTTTATGCTTGACACAGGGCCACAGCACCTAAATCGGGGCGTTTATGCTTGACACAGGGCCACACCGCCTTGCTGACTGTAGCAAATGTATTGAATTGGACTGGACTAAATGCGGCTAATTGCGCCTTGGTGCACAATCTTTACTCTTCTGTTTTTCCGTCCTGAATATTTGCTCTCTCTGACCCACACCCGGACTGAAAAAGTCATTCCAAGAATTCTTACTTCTCCGCCAGGGCTGGCCCTTGGACTGGTGCAGGGCTTCATGCAGGGAGACGGAGACCAGGGAACAAGGGAGCTGGCACTGCTTAGGGAACAGGTGGAGCGCTTGCGCAGTGAGAATGGTGCGCTGCGGGAGCAGCACAACAAGGTCAAGGCCGCCTTTGTCGACTCCTCTGGAAACGAGGCCCACCTACGGTCCTCCCTGCAGAAAGCCTTCCAGGACGTGGTGAGTGGCACCATCCTGTCTTTGGGTGATTGGCCTGGCTTGCCTGCAGCGGGAAGTGTTCTGAACCACTATAGATGATGAATGGGTGGTGATTATTTTACCACAAAACTTTGTATTAACCCTTGCACTGTGAAATATTCTGAATTTTTCCAGATGATGAATGGGTGGTGATTATTTTACTACAAAACTTTGTATTAACCCTTGCAAAGTGAAATATTCTGAACCACTGAAGATTATGAATGAGTGGTGATTATTCTAACACAAAACTTTGTATTCACCCTTGAAGTGTGAAGTATTCTGAACAACCAAAGATTATGAATGGGTGATAATTGTTTTATTACAAAACATTAACCCTTGCAGTGTGAAGTATTCTGAACAACCAAAGATTATGAATGGGTGATAATTGTTTTATTACAAAACATTAACCCTTGCAGTGGGAAGTATTATGAACCACTCCAGATGATGGTTGAGAGGTTGTGAGTTTAATCCCTGCCTCCTTTCTCAGTGCCATATAGGGTGTCCAACTCGGTATTATGAGGTATGGGGTTTTTAAAGGACCATGACCCTTTTTTAAGGCTATTTAGATATTTTAAAGTATAGAAAAAATCTTTTCAGATATAATGTCACTTCAAAGAAGACAAGGACAATTTTTTTTTAATCCAGCAAGTTATATCAAAACTTTAAAAAAAGACAACGGATGAGCCAAAATGACGAAGACAGTACGAGCTCGACTGGTGTTCAGAGAGAACAGTGCCTGTAATGTGCTTCTCAGGGTTCGAGAATGGGGGAGGTAGGGTGCCAGGAACTGGTGGTCTTGATAGTTCAGACAAGATGGCAGGCAAGGGAAGTTCCTATAAGTGCTATTACTTTTGCTTTGCTTTGATATACAGCTCGGGATTTCCAATGGATCTCTAGACTGCTCAGAGCTCATGATAATGATGATTTGCTAACTTCAGTTCCCCTGTTGCTAAATTTGATAGCCTTAAACTCTTTTCTCTGCTTAAGAATGTATGACCTACAGTGATGGTATAGATATGACATTTTGGAAAATCTCTCACTGGATAGCGGTGTGGTGTTGATACTAACAAGATGCTTGAGATGCAGAAATGATGAAAAACTGATAAAGCAGAAACCTTCATTAATTCACCTTTATCATTGCTAACAGGAGAAGCTAAAACACCAGGTACAGCTGTGCAATGCGGAAAACGAGAAACTCCATCGGCGTCTGCAGGCAGAGTCATCTGCCCCTGGTGGTGGTGCCACCGCTGCTCACCCACCTGCTTCTGCTGCTGCCCCCTCTGTTTCCACCCAGCACAACCAGTCCCTGGGTATGCTGCCCTTGTATGCTCCATGTATGCTCCCTTCACTATCAACTCTTAGCTATGCTGTGAATACTCCATGTACAGACTCGACCAGTCCCTGGGTATGCTGCCCTTGTATGCTCCCTGTATGCTCCCTTCACTGTCAACTCTTATTTATGCTGTGAATACTCCATGTACAGACTCGACCAGTCCCTGGGTATGCTGCCCTAGTATGCTCCCTGTATGCTCCCTTCACTGTCAACTCTTAGCTATGCTGTGAATACTCCATGTACAGACTCAACCAGCCCCTGGGTATGCTGCCCTAGTATGCTCCCTGTATGCTCCCTTCACTGTCAACTCTTAGCTATGCTGTGAATACTCCATGTACAGACTCAACCAGTCCCTGGGTATGCTGCCCTTGTATGCTCCCTGTATGCTTCCTTCACTGTCAACTCTTAGCTATGCTGTGAATACTCCTTGTACATATTCAACCAGTCCCTGGGTATGCTGCCCTTGTATGCTCCCTTCACTGTCAGCTCGAATCCCACTACCGCCGGGAAGTCGACTGCTTGGTGTCGTGGTGTGGTGAGAACAGTCTTGAGCTGAACACCACCAAGACCCAGGAGATGATCGTCGACCGGAGGAAGAATCCCACCCCTATCGTTCCACTGATGATCGGCGGCCAGGCCATTGAGATCGTGGACTGTTTCAAGTTCCTCGGCACGCTCATCTCCTCCGACCTCAGTTGGGGCAACAACATTGACGGCATCCATAAGAGTGCCCAGCAGCGGCTGTACTTCCTGAGGCAGCTCAAGAAGTTTGGACTGTCTCCGGAGATCATGCTCCAGTTCTACCGTGCTGTGGTGGAAAGTGTTCTTACCTTCTCCATCTGTGTGTGGTTCGGAGGGGCCACTCAACAGCAGAAAGACAAGCTGGAGCGTGTCGTGCACGCTGCTGGCAGGATCATTGGCCGTGATCTGCCCTCCCTAGCCTCTATCTACGCCCAGCGCATAGTGCGCAAGTCCCGTAAGATTGTGGCGGACCCCTCCCACCCTGCTTGTTCCCACTTCCAGCTCCTTCCCTCTGGCCGTCGTTTCAGGTCCCTCAAAACGCGCACATGCCGTTTTCAGAACTCGTTCTTCCCCACGGCGGTGACGGAGCTCAACGCTGTCCAGAACCTCCCCAGGCAGCTTTGCCGCCGCTGATCCTGTCGGCGGCGCGCACACACTTCTCCACATCTATGACAGTGCCACTTTCTCTTTTGTGCTTCCTCTGGGTTATATGGACTGCTACTGAGTGTGGTTGGGGCTGGGGGGAGGGGTGGGGGAGGGGGTGGGGGTGGGGAAGGGTTGGTCTTCTTGTAGCTTTCACTTGCGGGGTTGTTTTTGTATTGTTCTATTGTATTCTTTTGTGTGGTGACGGGGGTGGGATGGGGGTGGGGGGGTGGGGGGGTACGTCTTAGTGGTCTTGTCTCTGTTCATATGTATTACTTAGTGCCACTTAAAAGGGGGGTGGGTGGGTGGGTGTATCATCTTAGTTTGTTCCTCTTTTGTCAACAGTTCTTAAATAGTAACTTTAACTGTTCATTGTATATTGCCCCATTTACCAGTTAACCCTTTTGGTTTCAGGTGCAGTCTTATCTCTTGTCTGTGTGCAGCTGCGTGTGTGTCGTGAGTGAGGTACATCGGGAAATGTCCATGTTTTTTGCATAAACGGCGTGTTAGGGTGTGTAAGCGATGCGTGTGTTTGGCTTTTTGTTTTGTTTCTTTTAGCCTTTCATCACTTAGTTTTCCTCGTGCTCGTTTTCTAAATGATGTCACTTGGCGCAATAAATTACTGTGTACTGTGTACTATGCTCCTGTGAATATTCCTTGTAAGTACTCAACAGAACCAGTCCCTGAGTATGCTCCTTATGTATGCTCTGGATACGCTCCTTGCAGTCAGCTCTTAGCTATTCCTCAGTGAATACTCCATGTAAATAGTCAGCAGAACCAATCCCTGAGTATGCTTCACATGTATGCTTCCTGTATGCTCTCTCCACAACATTGGTATGCCCCCTTTGTATGTTGTCTGTATCTCCTGTCTCCTGAACTATTCCAACTTTGTGCTTTTCATCTGCATGCTGTTTGCCACCAAGCCACAGAGGTGGAGCTACATTTTGTAATTAATTGTGGATGCTGGTGAGATGCAATGTTTTCATGACCTGACTTCTGAAGTTGGCATTAACCCTTTCCATGCCATGCCTGGACATTTTCCAGGCCTCGAACCGTCACAGCCTCCCTAGGTCCTGGAAAATCGTTTGGCTTCTGACGAAGCATCGTAATGAAAGGGAGGCACTACAAATGACTCAGTGCTCTGGATAATAAGAACTCTATCTATGATATGACAAACACTAGAACAGTAAAACCTGAGAAACTTTCCTGGCAAATAGGGCATGCAATACATATGGCAGGGAAGGGGTTAATAACCCAGTGGTACCAGCTGATGAGTGGGACGGCAGACGGCTCTGGTGTATGTTGCACAATGCGTTGAACAGATGCTAGCTACAACACTCATGTGTGTGGACAGATGCACTGCACTGTATATTTGTGTTGCTGACAGACGAGCTACAGAGGCAGAACGACGGACTACAGCGGGAGGTGGATGCACTGCGCATCCGACTGAAGCAGTACGCCCAGATGCAGGAACTGGCAGCCATGCTGCAAGACAGCCACAAGTCAGTGCTCGCTGTCCTCCAGGGGAGGGATGCAGGGAGGGAGAGAGGGAAGGATGGAGAGAGAAATGGAAGGAGGGATAAGAAAATGGATGGATGGATGCATAAATGGATTGATGGATGGATTGACATTCAGATGGATGATTGGTTAGTTAGACAGGTGGATGGGATGGTTGGATTTTAGGGAAATGGATGAGTGGCTTGGTAAATGGATGGATGATATGTAGGTGTGGGTGGATGGGTTGTTGCTTGTGTGTGGATGGCTGGGAAGGTGAATACATAGTTTTGGATGGGTGGGGCTGTGAAGGGATGAGTGGATGATGTGTAGATAGGTATGTAGATGGGTTCTTGTGGTTTAGGTAACTTGGCAGAAAAATGAAAAGGATCGGTAAGTTGACCTGAACTTTTTTTCCTTTTCAGAAGAGGTCAGATTGAAGACAAACCAAATTTTCTTTAACTGAAAATGCTTTGTTAGTGGGTTCCCTGAGTTTTTTTTTTAGTGGTTTTGTTTGTTTGTTTGTTTTGCATGATTGGAAAAAAGTTTTGGATCAGCAAGGGGAAAAAAGCATCTCATAAGTATCTCTGCCCTTGTCAGAAACTGTGTTCCCAACTTTGAATTGAGACGGAAATTCCACACAGACAGTGCTCCCTCTACGCAGATCCTTGGTGCAGACCAACGACCACCTGCTGAGGGAGCTGGACGAGGCGCGGCACCGGCACAGCCACGAAGTGACGCAGATGCAGTGGAACTACGACCAGCTCAAGAAGACCATGAGTATGGCGTCCAGGAACACCTCCATGGCCAGCACCAGCCGCAGTCTGCACAACGGCCAGGCATCACACAGCTAGACTCTTGTGGCCTTGGAGTGGCTTGCGGTCAACTTGATGGTCTTCTGCCCCCCCCCCCCCCCCCCCCCCCCCGCCCTTCCCAGAACTCCCTCTTGGTGGCCTCCCTGTGGGTTCGGGGTCAGAATTGACCCACCATGTCTCCTTACACAATTCATAAGAGGCGATAACTAGGGACATCGTGACTTCATTTGCAGTTATTCTAAACTATTCTAGCTCTTGTGAAAGGCCTTATGTAGCCTACAAAGGCTGATGGGCTGTAAAACTCCATCCATCTACCCCGCTTGGTGGAGTGTCGTCTTCCCTTTAGCCCAAAGATAACCAACTGTGGTATACTCACTCTGCCCGATACTGCTGACACTGACGCTGCATGTGACCTCTGCCCTTGCAAAACCAACACTCAATGTTCATCTTTGCTCTTCCCACCAGCCTGGTTCTCTCCCCTGGTGATAGATCTGACTGCCGAACTGCTCACTTTATCAACACTGACCACGGTCTCTTTCATTCCACCAGCGGTTGACCCAGCCGCCCCTCCTCGCAAATCCACCGCACTCTTTTCCGCTAGTTCCACTGCAGTGGCCATCTCTAGTGCTTTGGAGAACGTTAACTCCTTCTCTGCCAGGAGGCGCCTCTGGACCCGGTCATTGTTGATGCCACACACCAGTCTGTCTCTCAGCATCGACTCCAGTGAGTCGCCTGTGAAGTTGCAGTCACGTGACAAATGACGTAATTCTGCCACGTAAGTCGAGACCGTCTCGCTCTCGTGACGTACGCGTGTGTGGAACTTGAACCGCTGTACGATTTCCGATGGTTTCGGATTCAGGTGCTTCTGAACGGCCGTGACCAGTTCGTCAAACGATCCATCCCCTGGTTGAGCTGGCGCCCGCAAATCACACATGAGCTTGTAAGTGCTGGCCCCACATGCACTCAGAAGGATCGCTTTCTGTTTGTTCGCATCCTCGATGTCGTTGGCCGCGAAGTAATGTTTCATTCGAGCGATGTATTGCTCCCAATCCTCCTCCTCCTCGAGCCTAAATTCCTGCAAACGGCCGAAGGTCGGCATCCTCAGTCCTCGTCGCCAATTGTAGTATCGCTAAGAGCAACAGAAGTGGACTCGAACCCAGGCAAGCCAAAGTCAGTCTGTTTATTCCAAACACTGCACTGGCAGAACTCACCCTGAACTGAACTCTCAATTAAACTGCACTTACTGCACAGAGTGAGTATACCACAATATTGATTGACTTTAGGTTGAGGGGTCGATGATGAGCCTACGTATTCATTGACTTGAAGTTGAGAAGATCATGGTAGCATTTCCAGGCTGTCAGGAGTGCATCAAACAAAAGAAGTTAAGTTTGCCAGGCAGCCCAAAGACATGACCTGAATATGTGCATTTTCTTTACTCCACAATTTCCTCATCGTGGGTTGCAGAGTACATGTATTTCTTTTTTTATTTTGAATACTTTCTTTTTACATTCTTTTTATTCTTCTTGTGTGCACATTCCACCAACAGTTGCTGCTGAAATGTTTTCTCTGGCAGCATTTTTTTCTACCAGCCATGGGGATGAATTTGGAGAGAGACGTACGAAAAAGAATGAAATCTCCCAAGCACTGTGGTGCTCCATCGCACACTCATGGTGACCTGAACATGTTTCTTGCACCCGAGCAAAAGTGGAGCGACAAGTGACGTCTGTACTACAACAAGTTATGTCTGTACTACATCAAGTGACGTCTGTACTACATCAAGTGATGTCTGTACTACATCAAGTGATGTCTGTACTACATCAAGTGATGTCTGTACTACATCAAGTGATGTCTGTACTACATCAAGTGATGTCTGTACTACATCAAGTGATGTCTGTACTACATCAAGTGATGTCTGTACTACATCAAGTGATGTCTGTACTACATCAAGTGATGTCTGTACTACATCAAGTGATGTCTGTACTACATCAAGTGATGTCTGTACTACATCAAGTGATGTCTGTACTACATCAAGTGATGTCTGTACTACATCAAGTGATGTCTGTACTACATCAAGTGATGTCTGTACTACATCAAGTGATGTCTGTACTACATCAAGTGATGTCTGTACTACATCAAGTGATGTCTGTACTACATCAAGTGATGTCTGTACTACATCAAGTGATGTCTGTACTACATCAAGTGATGTCTGTACTACATCAAGTGATGTCTGTACTACATCAAGTGATGTCTGTACTACATCAAGTGATGTCTGTACTACATCAAGTGATGTCTGTACTACATCAAGTGATGTCTGTACTACACCCTGTCACTACAGTTAGTCAAGATATTTGCAACTGCAAGATTTTATTATTGCACATCAATTTTTGTTTTGTTTTGATTTTTTTTGTTGTTGAGGGACTTGTAGACTTTCTTGACAAGAAAGCAGCTGGGCTCAAATACAAGAGTCACATTCAAATTTAAAGCAAAGCACATTCCATTTATTGTCCAATGCTGTTGACATATTGCAGTTGTACCAAAGAACAGTTTCACAGCTGGTTCTTGTCGCTATTGGCTTGTGCAGAGAGAGAAGACAGGATCTGAAATTACGTATCTGACGTGTAACTTGCTGGAACAGTGCTGTCAAAGATGCTACATAGAAACACATGGAACTCTTTCATATGAATTGTCATCGTGTACAAAAGCAAGGATGTGGAAGAGTTTATGTCCCTTGCATTTGGGTGGGTCATTCACATGGCTCCTAGGAACATTAAGCTCAGAAAGCACATGATAATTTGCAAAGGACATAGATCACCAACATCTATGCGTTTATGATATCTGAAAAGTTTAAATTGCTTATATAAAGATCTTGTTCCTGTCAATTACAGTGTAAATCTGTTGGGACATTATCATTTTTATCTAAACAGATAAAATTTAGATTCAGGTCATCCGGACATGTACGACCGTAACAGCAGCCGCTGATACAGGGCAGTGTAGACAGGAGAAGCAACACAGACCATGGTAGCTCAGCTGGTAGAGCATTTGGGGCGCTAACCAAAAGGATGCAAGTTCAGTCCCTGCCTGTGGCCTTACATTTTTTCCTGTCTGTCCCACGCAGGACTTTGGCTCCGTATGTTAAACAAAACAACTAAACTAAGAATGCAAGTTCAATTTGTCATTCTGCTTCTTCAAGGAACCAAAAAACGAAAAAACAGTTTCTGACACATCTGTGCTTGTAGCGCAAATTAAAGCAAAAATAAAATGAAGTGCCACCACACCTCTTTAATCAGTCGTAATTGCTGTGCAAACCACATAGCCCCCGACCCCCTGCTGAGGAAAGAAATCAGTCGTAATTGCTGTGCAAACCACATAGCCCCCGACCCCCTTGCTGAGGAAAGAAATCAGTCGTAATTGCTGTGCAAACCACATAGCCCCCGACCCCCTGCTAAGGAAAGAAATCAGTCGTAATTGCTGTGCAAACCACATAGCCCCCGACCCCCTGCTGAGGAAAGAAATCAGTCGTAATTGCTGTGCAAACCACATAGCCCCCGACCCCCTGCTAAGGAAAGAAATCAGTCGTAATTGCTGTGCAAACCACATAGCCCCCGACCCCCTGCTAAGGAAAGAAATCAGTCGTAATTGCTGTGCAAACCACATAGCCCCCGACCCCCTGCTGAGGAAAGAAATCAGTCGTAATTGCTGTGCAAACCACATAGCCCCCGACCCCTGCTGAGGAAAGAAATCAGTCGTAATTGCTGTGCAAACCACATAGCCCCCGACCCCTGCTGAGGAAAGAAATCAGTCGTAATTGCTGTGCAAACCACATAGCCCCCGACCCCCTGCTGAGGAAAGAAATCAGTCGTAATTGCTGTGCAAACCACATAGCCCCCGACCCCTTGCTGAGGAAAGAAATCAGTCGTAATTGCTGTGCAAACCACATAGCCCCCGACCCCTTGCTGAGGAAAGAAATCAGTCGTAATTGCTGTGCAAACCACATAGCCCCCGACCCCTGCTGAGGAAAGAAATCAGTCGTAATTGCTGTGCAAACCACATAGCCCCCGACCCCCTGCTGAGGAAAGAAATCAGTCGTAATTGCTGTGCAAACCACATAGCCCCCGACCCCCTGCTGAGGAAAGAAATCAGTCGTAATTGCTGTGCAAACCACATAGCCCCCGACCCCCTGCTGAGGAAAGAAATCAGTCGTAATTGCTGTGCAAACCACATAGCCCCCGACCCCTCTTAGGAAAGAAATCAGTCGTAATTGCTGTGCAAACCACATAGCCCCCGACCCCTGCTGAGGAAAGAAATCAGTCGTAATTGCTGTGCAAACCACATAGCCCCCGACCCCTGCTGAGGAAAGAAATCAGTCGTAATTGCTGTGCAAACCACATAGCCCCCGACCCCTGCTGAGGAAAGAAATCAGTCGTAATTGCTGTGCAAACCACATAGCCCCCGACCCCTGCTGAGGAAAGAAATCAGTCGTAATTGCTGTGCAAACCACATAGCCCCCGACCCCTGCTAAGGAAAGAAATCAGTCGTAATTGCTGTGCAAACCACATAGCCCCCGACCCCTTGCTAAGGAAAGAAATCAGTCGTAATTGCTGTGCAAACCACATAGCCCCCGACCCCATGCTGAGGAAAGAAATCAGTCGTAATTGCTGTGCAAACCACATAGCCCCCGACCCCTGCTGAGGAAAGAAATCAGTCGTAATTGCTGTGCAAACCACATAGCCCCCGACCCCTGCTAAGGAAAGAAATCAGTCGTAATTGCTGTGCAAACCACATAGCCCCCGACCCCTGCTAAGGAAAGAAATCAGTCGTAATTGCTGTGCAAACCACATAGCCCCCGACCCCTGCTAAGGAAAGAAATCAGTCGTAATTGCTGTGCAAACCACATAGCCCCCGACCCCTTGCTAAGGAAAGAAATCAGTCGTAATTGCTGTGCAAACCACATAGCCCCCGACCCCCTGCTAAGGAAAGAAATCAGTCGTAATTGCTGTGCAAACCACATAGCCCCCGACCCCTTGCTGAGGAAAGAAATCAGTCGTAATTGCTGTGCAAACCACATAGCCCCCGACCCCTTGCTGAGGAAAGAAATCAGTCGTAATTGCTGTGCAAACCACATAGCCCCCGACCCCTTGCTGAGGAAAGAAATCAGTCGTAATTGCTGTGCAAAACCACATAGCCCCCGACCCCTTGCTGAGGAAAGAAATCAGTCGTAATTGCTGTGCAAACCACATAGCCCCCGACCCCCTGCTGAGGAAAGAAATCAGTCGTAATTGCTGTGCAAACCACATAGCCCCCGACCCCTTGCTAAGGAAAGAAATCAGTCGTAATTGCTGTGCAAACCACATAGCCCCCGACCCCTTGCTGAGGAAAGAAATCAGTCGTAATTGCTGTGCAAACCACATAGCCCCCGACCCCTTGCTGAGGAAAGAAATCAGTCGTAATTGCTGTGCAAACCACATAGCCCCGACCCTTGCTGAGGAAAGAAATCAGTCGTAATTGCTGTGCAAACCACATAGCCCCCGACCCCTTGCTGAGGAAAGAAATCAGTCGTAATTGCTGTGCAAACCACATAGCCCCCGACCCCTTGCTGAGGAAAGAAATCAGTCGTAATTGCTGTGCAAACCCACATAGCCCCCGACCCCTTGCTGAGGAAAGAAATCAGTCGTAATTGCTGTGCAAACCACATAGCCCCCGACCCCTTGCTGAGGAAAGAAATCAGTCGTAATTGCTGTGCAAACCACATAGCCCCCGACCCCTTGCTGAGGAAAGAAATCAGTCGTAATTGCTGTGCAAACCACATAGCCCCCGACCCCCTGCTAAGGAAAGAAATCAGTCGTAATTGCTGTGCAAACCACATAGCCCCCGACCCCCTGCTAAGGAAAGAAATCAGTCGTAATTGCTGTGCAAACCACATAGCCCCCGACCCCCTGCTGAGGAAAGAAATCAGTCGTAATTGCTGTGCAAACCACATAGCCCCCGACCCCCTGCTGAGGAAAGAAATCAGTCGTAATTGCTGTGCAAACCACATAGCCCCCGACCCCCTGCTGAGGAAAGAAATCAGTCGTAATTGCTGTGCAAACCACATAGCCCCCGACCCCCTGCTGAGGAAAGAAATCAGTCGTAATTGCTGTGCAAACCACATAGCCCCCGACCCCCTGCTGAGGAAAGAAATCAGTCGTAATTGCTGTGCAAACCACATAGCCCCCGACCCCCTGCTGAGGAAAGAAATCAGTCGTAATTGCTGTGCAAACCACATAGCCCCCGACCCCCTGCTAAGGAAAGAAATCAGTCGTAATTGCTGTGCAAACCACATAGCCCCCGACCCCTTGCTGAGGAAAGAAATCAGTCGTAATTGCTGTGCAAACCACATAGCCCCCGACCCCCTGCTGAGGAAAGAAATCAGTCGTAATTGCTGTGCAAACCACATAGCCCCCGACCCCTTGCTGAGGAAAGAAATCAGTCGTAATTGCTGTGCAAACCACATAGCCCCCGACCCCTTGCTGAGGAAAGAAATCAGTCGTAATTGCTGTGCAAACCACATAGCCCCCGACCCCTTGCTGAGGAAAGAAATCAGTCGTAATTGCTGTGCAAACCACATAGCCCCCGACCCCTTGCTGAGGAAAGAAATCAGTCGTAATTGCTGTGCAAACCACATAGCCCCCGACCCCCTGCTGAGGAAAGAAATCAGTCGTAATTGCTGTGCAAACCACATAGCCCCCGACCCCCTGCTAAGGAAAGAAATCAGTCGTAATTGCTGTGCAAACCACATAGCCCCCGACCCCCTGCTGAGGAAAGAAATCAGTCGTAATTGCTGTGCAAACCACATAGCCCCCGACCCCTTGCTGAGGAAAGAAATCAGTCGTAATTGCTGTGCAAACCACATAGCCCCCGACCCCCTGCTTAGGAAAGATAACTGTAAACACCTTTCCTCAGAGCTTCATGTGAAGTTCTACATCTCTCTATGCAGCACCTATGGTGCTTATATCCAACCATGCATACAACGTTGGGTTCTGTAGTCATATTCTTGTTCAGTGGTTTGTTGCATGGGCACGTTGTGGGAACACTTGCTGTGTTCAGTGTCAGGGTACAACAGCTGATGTACGTATAAATGTTAGATGTGATGCAGATACTGTGATATTTTAGCAATATTGTAATGTAAATCTAGTGTGTGTGTTCCCATTCCTGCAGACAAATGCTTTTGCACTCATGTACCTCCATGAAAGTTGAAGCAGTGGAGGGAGGTACATAACTCAGAAAACCAAGCTAGATTTTTCACATGCACTTACTTTTGGGACATTGAGGAGAAGTATAAAGCCATGTAGGCCTACATTTGATAACTGAATGCAGGAGATGTAGCATAGACATCCATTGTTAGGATGGCAGGTTTCCAGAAGAAACTTTTGCTGTGACCAAGTTTTTCATTTGTATCCAGTTTCATTCTGTCATTTTTTGTTCTTCCTTTCAGTTGCTACCAACCAATGCTGAGCAGCCATCCCTGTGTTTGAGTCCGCTGTGATGGCATTTGATTGATTAGAACACATACCCTAATATGGTAATCATGCACCATCGCAGTAGACTGCTGTTGTTCCCTAGAATTCCAAAGAGGGCGCAGTGTGGTGTGAAGGTTGGCCACAGAGGGGATGATTGCTGACTCGTTCCAATACTGCTGATCAGCTGGTGCCTTGTCAGTATCTTGCCTCACACGTGCCTAACTGGAGCCGGTGAGTTAAAATGTATACATTTTCAATACAGACCCCTGGCCTTGTTCCGATACAAATTGTGGATACTGGATTGAGTGACCCCCTGCGTGTATGTGTCAGTGTACTGTTTGTTTCCCTTGTATAAAGTAATTCCCCCTTTTCAAAGTGTATTTGTGTTTGTTTTTTTCTGTTCCCAATCTCAATCCAAAAATGGAACCGAGGGTCCAGAAAAGGATGACATCGGCAAAGGAGGTTTAACTACAACAGCCAGTTCTTCATGCTGCGGATGGCACTGGATACCAGTTAGGTACAATTCTGAGGTGGTTTTCTCAGGACTAGGATATACTATCTAAGTTGGTAAACAGCAATCCTACAGAGACGCATTTCATTTGAAAAGGTGTTCAAACCATTTGGCTGCTCGCCTGTAGTGAGTAAAAGTTTCCTCGGGCTAGATAAAACTACAGAGTTGCTCGCCTGTAGTGAGTAAAAGTTTCCTCGGGCTAGATAAAACTACAGAGTTGCTCACCTGTAGTGAGTAAAAGTTTCCTCGGGCTAGATAAAACTACACAGTTGCTCGCCTGTAGTGAGTAAAAGTTTCCTCGGGCTAGATAAAACTACAGTTGCTCGCCTGTAGTGAGTAAAAGTTTCCTCGGGCTAGATAAAACTACACAGTTGCTCGCCTGTAGTGAGTAAAAGTTTCCTCGAGCTAGATAAAACTACACAGCTGCTCGCCTGTAGTGAGTAAAAGTTTCCTCGGGCTAGATACAACTACCTGTAGTGAGTAAAAGTTTCCTCCGGCTAGATACAACTACAGAGTTGCTCGCCTGTAGTGAGTAAAAGTTTCCTCGGGCTAGATAAAACTACAGAGTTGCTCACCTGTAGTGAGTAAAAGTTTCCTCGAGCTAGATAAAACTACACAGTTGCTCGCCTGTAGTGAGTAAAAGTTTCCTCGGGCTAGATACAACTACCTGTAGTGAGTAAAAGTTTCCTCGGGCTAGATAAAACTATAGAGTTGCTCACCTGATGGGTAAGTAAATGAAGAAAAAAATATTAAAAACCAGTCCAACAAGAATCGTATTGTCCCCCCCACTTCGTGAGCCCCCTGTGGGTTGGGGGTCAGAATAGATCCACCGTGTCTCCCTATGCCATTCACAAGATAACTGGGGACACCGCGATTTTATTTGCACTTATGTGATGCTACGTAGATTTCCAATGTGATGGTCGGTGGCTATGTTGAGAACAGATTGTCTCAAAACGTTTAACAGTTCATTCTTTTAATTCTTTTCTGACGGTCAGGACTGGAAACAGATTTTCCAAAAAGCGTTTGACCGTTACAATAATGGTTAGGCACATTGGTTCCTACTCACCCAGACGCCAAGGTCATGAAATCTATGAATCTATGAAAGACGTGAAAACTTACATCGTCCAGTGCCAGCACAATGACATAGAAAACAATAATACTACTTGCTAGTTTTTAACATACAGAACAGGGCGCGGTCCCTTACTTGAGGCTGTTCGGTAAAAATAAAATTCAACGCGCTCTGAATTACAATCTAAGCTGGTATTTATAAGTTCCTGGACATGGATACGTCACAATGAAATAGTTTTGTCCAATGGCACACGGTAGGATATCTAATGGGTCGGACATCATACTGTCCAATCAGAACCAGGTACAAGATTTTCCGTCAAACCAACAACGTCATTGGCATTTTACAATTATTACGTCATCAGTCGATCTATGATTGAATACTGCGTGGAACGGCAAACTGAGATCCCAAACTTAAACATTCTACTTTTTCTCTGTCCCTACACAACTATGGCCTAAATATTGTATGCTACACTTCGTGATAGGTGCAGATAGATGCACCTTATCACACTTACTCTAAACTATTCTAGTGATTTTCGTACTCAGTGGCCTTACATAGCCTTCAAAGGCAGATAGACCGTAAATATCCATCCATCCGTCCCACTCAGCGACAGTTCGAAACGGCATCAAAGTGCTTTATTTTTTCTCTTCTGTTTTTGACTCACATGCGAAGCAAAAGTGAGTCTATGTACTGAGCCATGTCGTCCGTCCGTCCGTCCGGGCGGGCGGGCGTCCGTAAAAAACTTAAACGTTGGATTTTTCTCGGAGACTATTAAGTCTATCAACACCAAATGTGGCATGATGGTGTATGATGACAAGGCCTCAAAAAATATACATAGTGACTTGACCTTGCTTCAAGGTCAAGGTCACAGGAGCCATAAATGTGGTCTCAAAAACAGTCATTTTTCACATTTTCCCAATTTTCTCCCACGTTATTGAGAATGGCGACCTCAGCTACAAGTGATATATAGGTCAAAGCAAGCCCTATCTATTGATACCAGTTTGGTTGACCTTGCTTCAAGGTCAAGGTCACAGGAGCTCTTCAAAGTTGGATCGTATACATATTTTGAAGTGACCTTGACCCTGAACTATGGCAGATAACTGTTGCAAACTTAATAATTATGTGGGGCACATGTTATACTTTCATCATGAGACACATTTGGTCACATATCATCAAGGTCAAGGTCACTTTGACCCTTATGAAATGTGACCAAAATGTGGTAGTGAACCACTAAAAGTGACTATATCTCATGGTAGAAATTGCCAATAATCACCATTGTGCTTCCTATGTCTTGAATTAACAGCTTTGTGTTGCATGACCTTGGATGACCTTGACCTTGGGTCAAGGTCACATGTATTTTGGTAGGAAAAATGTGTAAAGCCTTTCTTTGTGTATGATGTCATTGGTAGGTTTAGTTGTTTGACCTTGACCTTGAAGGTCACCTGAAGGTCAAGGTCATATAAAGGTCAAGGTCAAGCATGTGAGTCGTATGGGCTTTGCCCTTCTTGTTCATTTATTCACCCATCGAGCGAGCAATGGATGAATGGATGGATAGTGTTTGACGACCTATCCGCCTTTGTAGGCTATGTAAGGCCATTAACCCATTATGACCTGCAGCGTGTGATGAAAATGCCTTCCTAAAACCTGAGGGTTTTTAAAGGAAAAAACACAAACTCAACAACATTCATTAAAAAATTTGTTTCTTCACTTCTACACTTCCTAGAAACAAGAAGTACACCACTGTCAAATGCAACGTCTGCGTAGCATCCGGTCTGAAAGGGAGATGTAATGCGCGCGTAACATCTGGTCATAATGGATTAAGCACAAAAATCAGAACAGTTTAGAGTAAACGTAAAGCAAGTCACAGTGTCCCTCACAGGTGCGTGGGCAAATGAGTCCTGAGAATCCCGCCTGTGTATGTAGTAAGTGGCAGTCGTTTTGAGATGGCTCAATGATAAGACTAGTAGCGTGTTGGGACTTAAATAAACCAGATTTCTCCGTCTACGACGGGCCAAAGCAAACAGACAAAATAAAGTATTTACAGGAACTTCCCAACTCTTCAAACGTATTGGGACTTGGTATGCAGGATAATTCTGATGCAGGCTGGGAGAGAAATGGGTCCAATCTGGTGAAATGGAGGAGTCTGTGCCAGAGCAGGTGTGGATCCATGGCGTAACTGAGAGAACGCAAGGAGAAGATTTTCAAATGGACAAAAAGGCTTCAAATACTCCCTGATGAACAGGACAAAAAGTATTTATTTAACCAATAAAATGCAACCAATTTCAAACATGTTAAACACTAGAACCATCCAAATGCAGAAACAAGTGCCAACTTTTTTTCAATGGCACTTCTTTTTTGGCACAGGCCCCTCGAAACTACCGCCTGCATAAACGTGATATTGACCTATCTTCACACAGAATTGACTATCACAACCATATCAGTTGCGGGATCAACATAGGAGGAAAAGATGCAAATCCCAACACTTGGATCAGAGAGAATATGAATCTTGCCTACTACGAGGTGAGAGATGTTAGACAAAATGTTATGCTAACAGCAGCATATAA
The DNA here is from genome assembly GCA_034096865.1 of Theodoxus fluviatilis. NCBI lineage: Eukaryota > Metazoa > Mollusca > Gastropoda > Cycloneritida > Neritidae > Theodoxus > Theodoxus fluviatilis. The sequence continues at coordinate 9,993 of JAWQFJ010009920.1, read as the reverse complement.
GAAGACTGTCTTGGAAAAACAAAGGTGATATGATCGGTGTTTGATATTTCTTAGTGAGTGGGTTGATATTTCTGTGTGAGTGGAAGAGGAGTGTAGTCAAGTTCTTGTGTGGGTGTGGTGTTCGGCAACCGGGTGGGTTTATCTTCCAGACTGGCTTGATCACACAGTTGGATCTGAACTATCTGACCCTCTCCCGATGCCCACCCACCTCCCATCCCCCAGGATGCCTGTGTGGCTGCTTGGGGCCGCCCCTGGCTGAGCTACTGGAGCAGGCCCCTGGCTGAGCTACTGGAGCAGGCCCGTGGCTGAGCTACTGGAGCAGGCCCGTGGCTGAGCTACTGGAGCAGGCCCCTGGCTGAGCTACTGCAGGCCCTGGCTGAGCTACTGGAGCAGGCCCTGGCTAAACAGTCCTCTCCAATACTTTCCTACGCCGCCAATCGAGCACATTCCAGTACACTGTAGTCACCGTCAAGTTATTGTGTTGATTCACTTCTTTTGGGTAAATATGTAGAAAAAAAATAAAGGAATGTGTCCCTGTACTGTCAAATATATGACCATAAAGATTTTTCACGTCTGTGTAAATAAATAGATATAATCATCTTAATCTATCTTGAAAGGTATCACATCTCTACCTATAGAAAATCACAATCCTACCCCAACAAACGGAATATATCACATCTGGTTAACATGAGAGATAATAACATGAGATTTCTACAAGTTCACAGCAAGATTGCAAAACCACTAGTTCACCTCTGACTATGACAACAGGGCATGGTGACGAGTCACAGAGACGTTAGCCGAGGCTCGGAGCTCTACTGGCGGGGGCCGGTGTGGAGACTGTCGGCGGGGGCCGCTTGGGCACTTGTAAAGCGATTGTCGGCGGGGGCCACATGTTAGCGCTGTTGAGTGTATACCATATGGCGATTGTGTCGAATACACCTCATTTATATATCTGAGCTGGTGTTTGTGTCTTTCTTCTTTATTTTCCATCGTGCTGGCTAGGTCAACCCTAGGCCCAGTCAGCCAACGGCACTATTGCTAAGCACCAGCAGGCACCACATCATGCCGACTCTTGAGCCTGCTTGTACTCGTAGACTGATCCCCTCAGGAGAGTCTGGGAATTCGTCTTCCTCTTCTTCTCTGGAGGCTCGGTCCCCTCCACCGCTCCATATCCCCCTCCCCCTGGTGTCTCCAGGTGGAACACCTCCTGCAAGGGAGGGGAGGCAACTCCTTTGGCAACAGCACACAGAGGTTAGAGGCCGCCATCAAGTCTTCATCATCAGCCAGCATTCCTAACATTCCATCTTCACCGTTTGAAGCCCTTGTACATCTACATTTCACATTCCTCTGTCTGTCTGTCTGTCTGTCTGTCTGTCTGTCTGTCTGTCTGTCTGTCTGTCTGTCTCCTTGTCTGTCTGTCTGTCTCCTTGTCTGTCTGTCTGTCTGTCTCTCTCCTTGTCTGTCTGTCTGTCTGTCTGACTGTCTGTCTCCTTGTCTGTCTGTCTGTCTGTCCCTGTCTGTCTGTCTGTCCCTGTACCTCTCTCTCTCTCTCTCTCTCTCTCTCTCTCTCTCTCTCTCTCTCTCTCTCTCTCTCCTCCCCCCTCCCTCCCTCCCTCCCTCCCTCCCTCCCTCCCTCCTCCCTCCCTCCCTCCCTCCCTCCCTCCTCCCTCCCTCCCTCCCTCCCTACCCCCTCCCTCCCTCCCTCCTCCTCTCTCTCTCTCTCTCTCTCTCTCTCTCTCTCTCTCTCTCTCTCTCTCTCTCTCTCTCTCTCTCTCCCCTTCTCTCTCCGTCTCTAACCGTCTCTCTCTCTCTCCCTCTCTGCAACTCTCCCTCTCTCCCTCTGCCCCCCCCCCCCCTCCTCTCTCTCTCTCTCTCTCTCTCTCTCTCTCTCTCTCTCTCTCTCTCTCTCTCTCTCACACACACACACACAAACACACACACACACACAAACACACACACAAACACAAACACACACACACACAAACACACACGCACACACTTCAAGATTTCAAGACAAGACAACAGACACATCACTTACCCCTGCCTTGACATTGATGGAGGTTTTGGCACCAAGATAGACCACACGGCCGTCAGGATAGAACATGAGATTTTGCCCACTTTTTCCAGGGGAACCCCCTAAAGTAACAGACAAGAGACACCTCCAAGACTTCTGCAGAGTCTGCTTTCAAGGTGCAGCTGTATATGTTGTATGTATGTGTGTGTGTCTGTCTGCCTCTGTTGTATGTATGAGTGTGTGTGTCTGTCTGTCTCTGTTGTATGTATGTGTGTGTGTGTCTGTCTGTCTCTGTTGTATGTATGTGTGTGTGTGTGTCTGTCTGTCTCTGTTGTATGTATGTGTGTGTGTGTGTCTGTCTGTCTCTGTTGTATGTATGTGTGTGTGTGTCTGTCTGTCTCTGTTGTATGTATGTGTGTGTGTGTCTGTCTGTCTCTGTTGTATGTATGTGTGTGTGTGTCTGTCTGTCTCTGTTGTAT